>JAZHPH010000629.1:0-13715 GCA_037356405.1 Nasonia oneida | reverse complement strand
CTCTCTCTCTCTCTCTCTCTCTCTCTCTCTCTCTCTCCGGCTCAATATTCCCTCTCGTTGCTCCCCCCGTTCCCTCCTTCTCGCGAAAATATTCTTTCGGATATTCTAACAATGTTCGTTTTTATCGAAAGCTCGCGCTCGCGTCAGTCGGCCAAGTTTAAAAGCGAGTATAGCGTATCCCCTCTACTCCGTCAGCAGCGGCGTCGAGTTTTTCCCCGCCGCGGCTATAGCTCGCGCGCGCGACACTAGGTCATTCGGAATGCTCTGCGCTCCCTCCCCCCACCCCCCCCCCCACACACACACACACACAGACACAGACACCGAGGCTTTATATACCTATGGCCGCGAAGCAAGAACCAGTCTGCGATGCCACTCTCGCGAGGAACAGATAAAAAAGTTAAAGGCCTCCGCTACAGCGCAGCGCTATAGGTATATAGAGAAAAAGAAAGAATGACGCCGCGCACGAGCTTACATCCCGCGCGTAGATATAAACTTCTTTACGATCGTTTAATTTTTTAACATACTAAAAGCCGAATGTTCGCTTTCCGCCCGCGCCGCGGCGGCCTTATAAATTCCTATACCAACCCCGGCTTTCAGCTGCTATGTATATATATGTATATATATATATATATTTTTTTTTTCTTTATTTTCGTCCAAATGCAGCGGTGCGTCTTCGCGGACAGTTTTTTTCGCTCTTCGCGCAGCACGGATTCAATTATCTCGACCGCGTGTGTACACGCATACAAAGCCGAGGGAAAACACGTGCGGGCGCACATGTATGTTATTCACGGCGAGAGACAGAGTATACGAATCTATATTTGCCGCGAAAAAATACAACAACACTGGAAAAATCAGAGAGCAGGATGTATATTGCGGCTGAGGGTATAACGTTTTTTATTATGTAACCTACATACCCATACACCGACAGCCCAGCTTGGCAAGGTAAACAACTCTTCATAAAATAGACGTATATATTTGCCGGGCAATATGCCTGTAGAGTAAACACACACCGTGTGATGCAGGGCCGTTTACATGGCGTTTTTAATTTGCGCAAGTCGTATAGCCCTCGCGCGTAACGCGGTTATTTGTATACTGGCTCGTTTAACGAGCTGATAAATATTTTCACTTATACATATATCGCGTGAATTTCGACGCGTCGCGCGCTAATGACGCGATTAATTCAAAGCGTTAACGAAGCTCTCTGGCAGCGCGTGAGAGAAAACTAAACGTTTCACTCTCTAGAGAATCCGATTCAATCTCGGAATCAAGTGTCCGAATCATACGCGTCGCCGCCGGCGCATTGTTGGAATAGTCGGAACGGGGCAAAGCAAGGACGAAAAATGTACAAAGTTGCCGCGTGCAGAGGAGAGTAAAAAAGAGAGAGAGAGAGAGAGAGAGAGAGAGAGAGAGAGAGAGAGAGAGAGCTATAAGTGGGGCGAAATTCTAGAGAGAGAGAGGACAGTATCGCGTGCAAGAGCGTATACGGGAAGGTTGTTCATTAAGTAACTTCGCTGCTTGTGTTCTCTCCCCTATACAAGCAGCCATGGCATTTGCATAGTTGGATCTCTCTCTCTCTCTCTCTCTCTCTCTCTCTCTCTCGGCGATGTTGCGACGAGTTTGCGGGTGAAAAAAAGACATTTTTTCTCTCCTCCTCCTTCTTCTCTTCCCGGAATTGGCCGCGACGGCAACTCTCTCTCTCTCTCTCTCACTCTCTCTCGCTACGAGAGGTGACAGAAGTTTCTCGAGGACTTTGCGAAAACAATTATTTGTATAATAGGGCTAATTGCGCGCCATCGTATTACTCGATTAAACGTCGCCGTAGCGCGCGGCTCGAATCGATCTCTTGCGTAATACATTTGTATTACTATGTAAATTATTATACCGACGCGCTGAGGATTATTTACCACTGCTGCTGTACTATTCAATATTCATGCCGAAGGCTTAACGAGAGTTTTCAGTTTTCTCGATACGCGCGAATCAATGATGCACTAATTGCAAAATTCAAAGTGGGAATAATAATTCATGACGGACATGCGTGTCGCGCGAAATCACGATCGAAAAGTTAATCAGAGTGAACGCGCGCTTGTACAACAGCCTACATGCACGACGCGCGTCGAATGAATAAAGTACGGAGTATACACACAAGGTATTCGGACGCGAACGCTTTGAAGATTAGCCCCGTGCATTCGACGCGCGGATACGACGAGTTTTTTGTGTGTAAAGTTTGAAAAAGATTGATATGCAGTGCCGCGTATCAACGTGTTCGATTAGACACAGAGCACACGGAGCTTCAATGCACTGCGTATAATCGGTGCGAGAGCTCATTTGCCGCGAGAATAGGAACCAATTCGCTCGGAATACGAAATGAATCGCGCCAACTGGGAAATCCCCGGAATCAGCACGAGAGAGAGAGAGAGAGAGAGAGAGAGAGAGAACGGCAAAACAACGAAATTTTAATACGAGAATCATTTTACCCGCACGAGCGTGTGTGTATGCATTTTGGCGAGTGAGTTTCTCTCACTGTTTATTGTATACTATCGCACACATACGTATTCCCTATCGGAGTTGCCAACTTAAAAGCTCATGGGCATATAAACAATGCGGGATATGATATGTATTACCAGCGATTCACTCGCGATGAAAATCTCCCGCCCGCGAGTCGTTTCCCCGCTCGATTGATTTATCGATCCTTTTTTTTTCAATCAGCTCTCCCCCTCCCTCTCGTGGTCCTTGTTATATATACAGCTACAGCCGACGATGCGACTGCGGCAGTGTCAATCGGTAACCCGTGAATTTTTCCAAAAGAGTTTATTCGAATTTTATAAATAAAAGGCAGAATACGCTTCGTTTGAAGCGTGTATTCATTCGGTGCGCAAACAAAACCGGCCACTTTCTCGCGAAAAAGTGCGCGCGGGACTGCATATGGATTCAAAGTACACAAACTGCATTATAAATCGTATCGATTTCTCGCGAACTATATAAACGCGTCGTTGTCAGGGATTTATTTCGATGAAAACTCGTGACGAATGCGCGATAACTTACACTCTTTTTCCCTCCTTAAACTTCGCTCTCGCGCTTTCTCGACTGTGTGTACGCGTACGTCATAATGCTCGCGCGCCGCTAAACTTTTCGCTGCGCTGAGCTAGCAGCTAGAACGAAATCAAAAATTTCAGTCCGACAAACATTTCTTTTTTTTTTCTTTTTTTTTTTTTTGCCGAAGAAACATCACTATTCAAGCACGTTTTTTTTACTCGTCGATATTCTATGGTGCACACACACATATATACAGCGGTTCTGTCGCCACAGCAGCAGCGCGGGGGGAGATATATGGTCGGCTGTGCAGTACGAAAATCCGATACCGCGGAAGATATTATGCGCATAAAAAGGACGTATATTTTTAAAAGATTTACAAAGTGCACTCAACTCTCCCCCCCCCCCCCCCCCCTCTCTCTCTCTCTATCTCCTGCCCTCTCTTAGACCGCTCCATATACGTTTATAAAAAAATAAACAGTCAAACGCAGAGCGCGGTCATTGCCGACACGCATCACGGGACACCTGTCAACTTTGGTCTGCAGCCCCGAACTTTCCCCTGACATTTTTGCGCGATCCGTGAAGCCATTTATAAAGTTTATACCGAGTCGTTTTCCGAGACGTCGTAGCGTGTGTCGATTATACACCCGCCAGCTATATAGAGCAGATAGTGCATAATATACAGAGAGGTCCGCGCGCGAGGGGGCAATTATAGTGCGAATTCGATTTTGGCGCAGCATTCGCGAAAGTCGTCAATCTGATTTTCCCAAGGTAGGCCATTTTCCAGCATAGCGCGTGTACGTAGACGGGACTTGGTTTTCCGCGGCAAACTTGACTTGGAGCAAGTAACGAGTTGTTATTAATTGTTTGCCCGTCCGCGCGCGCACTTGTTATGGAATTCCAATTATTATATATAACGCTATTAAGGAGAATCCTTGATGGGCTTTGTTGTTGGGCAAAGTCTTTCTCGCCCGCGCGAGCTATTGTTCTGAAGTTCTCGCGCGCGCGCGGCATTACGCGGAAATTTTAAACGTTTTCCCCCGGCATTATTGCAATAACTTTCGCTATTCTCAGCTCTCTCTCCCCCCCCCCCCCTACCATTGGAATTGTCCAAGTCGTCGTCGGCCTTTGTCTTCGCGGATAAGTACAACTCTGTACACAGTATATACTTTCATCGACTGTATAAGTGGTTAAAACAAGCGAAACCCGAAGAGGCTAATTCTCCCGCGCTGTTCTATACTGTCAAAAGTCTAATAAAAATTTTCAAGTGTCCCCGCAGCAGCGGCAGCTGAAAAATAGCAGTTTCGCCTCTCGCGGAATCGCCAGTCGTAAATTAGTCCCATTCGGGAGCAGAGATATGTATAGCGCGTGGAAAAATTTCATCCATTCGGCGGAGATCACGCGCGTTATCGCGGCTGGCGCTACTACCTTCCGCTAGTTCCAACTGCGACTGGGAATAGATGGATGGCTGACGGCCTCGACTATACCCGTGCGCGCGAGTCGACGCTATCCGGATATGTCGTACGCGTTGTTTTTTTTTTTTCCATGCGCGCGACAGTCCATATAGCTGCCCCTGCGCTTTTGACGGGTCGCCTGTGTATACCTATACATACCTACAACGAGATTTTATTTTCCCGGATTTTTTTTCTCGCCGAGTACGGTATAAACGAGAAAGATCTAATTAGAAGGTTTCTGAGAACCCGATATACAAACCCGTCCGCGCAGACTTCGCGAAAAGGAGCGAGAGGTTGCGGGAAACCGACTCTTTATACGTTTTTTGCAGAGCGTCGAATACGATATTTTTATAAAACGAAAATAACAACGCACGAACTTTGCGTAATCCGAGTGCGCGGGCCGTATACGATTTGGAATATTCTGATAGGACGCTACTGTAAAAGTGGGCAAGTGTAAGTTCAAACCTGTCGTTCCGTTGTGTTTTGTCACTCGATCACAGCATTGTTACTTTCACGGGAAAGCCCATCAGCCAAACATTCTCAGAATGCGTCGCTCCGAGAATTCAGCTTCTCCTCTGCGATGAGAGACGCACAATCGAAAACATGAGATACGAGAATTGTTCACTTACCGCCTGGCCTGGACACCGCTCGAAGATACCCTGCAGGCTTCCATAATCACGGCTTCGCGTGTCGCTCATCCAGTATAGTCCTCCTCGCATGCACACATACTTGTCAGCTTCAACCGGCACCTATACACACACACACACACACACACACGCGCGCGCGCGACGCTCAACAAAGAACGAGAACTGCAGCGCCTAAACAGCACAGCACACGGGGATTATCGGCAAAGGTTAGATTAGGTCGGGCTCGCGCGCGCGAAACGAGCTGCTCTGGAGCGCACTCACCGATGAGACGCAGCTTGGAGGAGGGGCGTAAAGTGGGTATGGCTAATACCTATAGCTATACATCACACTGCACGGGCAGCAAAAGCTCTCCTTTGACGCGTCGCCAAATAGATTGGAGGGGCGGGACGCCGGCACACTAGGCTCGCTCGCGACGACGACGACGAACTGACGTTAACAGCTCGCATCTCGCATCGAAAAAATTCTCCTCGTCACTGCAGCCAACAGCGGTAGCGAGCGATCCTGGCATCGCTTCTATAAATCTCTCTCGGCTGCATTTCATTCGCGCGAGAGTAGCCGGCCGGTAAATAAGTAAGTTGGACGCTCGGGGTCTCTGCGCTCCGATGGGCAAAATTCTGAATAGAGAGCTGGAACCGATTTTCCTCTCTTCCCCGGGAGAGTTTCCTCGGTCGTCGGCAGGACGCAGCTAGGTGGCGCGTGCATCGCTCCGCTCTCTGCGCTCTGCGTCAAAGCAGCGGCAGCTCAGCTGCTCAGTGTGTGTGTGTGTGTGTGAGTGTGTGTGTGTGTTATCGGGAGAAACCGATCGGTGACTAAGCAGAACTCTTGATGTTTCGGCCTCTTGATCGACGAGGTGAACTAATATGCCTTGGACCCCCTCCGAGCTGCGAGTTGAGCCATGCTCCGCGCGCACAGCGACTACTTAGCTATAGTACGCGGGCGCACGCGAGCCGGATACGTCAGGCAGTCTGTGCGACATAGCCGATGAGCTCGTTTTGTTCGCTCTGACGACTCGCGCCTCGGTCTCCTCCTCACAGCTCTGATGCACGACTCGCTGTTTTCTTTCAAAGAAACCTCGCAGCGGCCCGAATTGCCCTTTGACCGCATTTCGCTCGGCTCTCTGAGCGAGTTGTTGCCCTCCGCGCGCTCGCATTTAGCACTACGTCTAATATTTTGCCGGAATAATAAATAGCGCCTGCGGCGGTACGCGAGAATCGAGCTGGCTGCAGTTGACGATATGCGATCACACTGCACAGCCCGCGTCGTGATTCATATACGGCCCCGCGAGGCTGCAGCTGTGCATACACGCGCGTATACGTCACCCTGCGCCGATTGAGGATCGAGTATAATTTTCGTTCTTCTAAACTAATCGTCCTTCTTTCTCGCTCATTCCAGAGAGAGGCGGCGATATATCGACTAGGTAATATACGTATGAATACGTATATCGTGCACACTAGAGAAGAGAGAGAAAGGGAGAGCTAGTTGAAAAGCGCTGACCCGAATGAAGAGTCTGACCTGCTGTTGTTTGAGTGATACTTTATAGGTATAGCCTGGCTGGGCTTGGGCGCACGCTGTAAGAGCCGAACTCGTTTCATTTCACTCAACTGTCAAAAGCGCGCGAGCCATTTCGATATTATTGCCGATGGCCTTAATATACTAGCCGTATACGCGAATTTCGGGAAAACCCTGCGAAAAGTGTGACGCGCGAAATATATGAATAATAAACATCGAGAGATGAATTTTCATCGAGCGTCTCTACATATCCATGTATAGACGTGCTATATAATAATAAAATCTGTCTGTTTGGCAGGTGAGCACCCAGCGGCGATGCAGCACGGGAACTCGAGCAACAGCGGCGCGACGACTCGCACCCTGGCCCTCCTCCTGCTGCTCCTTCACGCCGGCTCGTTCGCGAGGTGACTGCTGAGTCCCGAGCCGCGCTAAGAGGAACGACAGCCAAACAGCAGCCGAGCAGCAGCAGCGGAGCAACGCACGGACGGAATGGAGCGCAAACAATAACACTGCACCGCGTGGAAGGGCCTGCCAAAACTCTCGCCAGCTCGTCAGAGAGGGCGCGGCGATCGATCAAGAAATGAATTAATGAACTCTCGCCAAAGCATTCGATCAAAGTCGCTCTGCTCAGAGCAGCAGTTGGCTCTTATAACGTATCGTGCACACATTGCGGAGTGCTTCGGAAGTGCGAGAGAGAGAGAGAGAGAGAGAGAAGCCAGCTGCTGCTACTTACGCACTCGATACACATTACACGCCCCGAGCGAGAACGTATCGCGTTCTGTATACTCGTGTGTGTGTGTGTGTGCGCGCGCGGAGAGCCATAAGGAGCTGCGAGAAGGAGAGAAAAAAGTGGTATGCCTGAGTGCGTGAGAGAGCGTCTCGGATGATACATACATATACATAGAGATTAATAACGCGCCGCATCAGATACTCGACTGAAACTTTATTACCGCTATACATATACATACACCTAATCCTAATGATGCGTGGGCCACGTGCAATTTCTTCGACATACCATAATACACACGTAGGTATATATAGGTATAAATAGTGCGAGCAGGTGTGTGAGAGCGTGCCTGCGGAGGATCTCGTAACAATATTCGCTGTACAGAATCCTCGCGGCTGCACTTGATGCACGGAAAAATAGTTGCTCGTACGATTAAGCGAAGGAGATTAAGAAAACGAGAGCTGTCCGAAGAAAGAAAGTATATATAAGCAAGAATAGCAAAAGAAAAAAACCGAACAAAAATTAGAAAAAAAAACAAACTCGTTATAGGTCATAATGTGTATATATATATACGTACATACCTAAATGTAGCTCGAATTCGCGATGCGCTGTATAATAATAATATACCTATACACATGGATATATACAGCTGCTGTGGCATACATCGCGCGCGGGAGAGAAATATAAAGCGAGAGGACTATATATATAAAACACGGTCACGCGGTGCTGCTTGAACGCGCTAGAGAGAAAAGTTGTTCAGCGAACGCCCGTTATTTTTTAACGAACGATTTCTCTTTTGTTGCGTAGACCTTGCGTTCAGCGCGAAATTGACGTAGCTTGATATACCATGAAACACACACACACACACGCGCACGCATGCGTATAGCTCAAGGCGCGTACGGAGTATAGAGGAGGAAATTCGATATTTTATTGCTCTCGCGCGCGCGCGAGTGAGCTCGCGGATTGTTGTTTGTCTTGCCGGAGTCTAGAGAAACGAAAGAGAGAGAGAGAGAGAGAGAGAGAGAGAATAAAATTTCATATTATTTCCGACGGTTTACATTTATTTTTCTCTTATTTCCCCGACGTACGGGAGAGAGTATGAGAAAATCGCAGCTCATAGCCCGGAGAGACGGGCTTGTCAACGAAAACACAGGCGCTTCGCGTTCGAGCGACTCTTACGTTTATTCGTGAAAATTATCATGCAAGGATTTTCTCCCCTGCTTTTTTTCCTACCTCTCTCTCTCTCAAATTGCCCGACTCGCTTCTTCTTCCTTTCCGTCTTCATGGATATTCATGAGCAATTGAATAACAAAGTCGCTTGCGCGCATTTGCATAGGTAGTATTACACACAGCCGACTGTATCTTCTTGTTTTCTTTTCTCTTCTCTCGTTGCGAAAGAAATTGAAATTACTCGTCGATTAACTTGCTCCGCTATGGCTGCGAGAACCTGTGTAGTATTTACGTATATTCGCGCTGAGGCGCGGCGAGTTATTCTTTGTCTACAACGAATTTTCTTCCTCTCGACATATCTTGTGCGTTATAATGGTTTTGCGGAGCTGCTCTGATGGTGAGAGAGAAAGAAAGCGAGAAATTCGATGTATAGAGAAGAAAAGTACATAAGCGAAATATTAGTACGTATAATGAAGAAAAAACTGAACGCAGGAATTTATAAATAAACGGAATATCAATGAATGTAACATATAATATTGATTGGCGATTGTTATTTTTCATTTTGTACAGACGTTAGTATGTTACGTGTATGGTACGAGCTTTTTAAGGATGTTTAGCTTCGAAATGTGATTAGCTTTTACAATTATTGCGTATGCGTTTGAGTTCGAAGTACGCGGCTACTCGCGCGGCTGTCTCATATACATGTAATTATGCGATGTAAATATTGAAACGCTACATGCATTATACATTCCATGTATCGATTATTCCGTAGAGATTTTTCTTTTCGTACAACGATTGCGTTAAACCGTAGGCCAATGTAACAGATCCGTATAAAAAAAAAAGGTATAGAAAAGAAACTAAACCGTCATCGCACAGCTGCTTAACTGTACGAGTAGGGAAAAGTGAACAAACCACAAGATTACAACACGCATCCGTATACTCGCGTAGGACTGATCAGAGCTCGTTTGTATATTACTTCATTATTTCACTGTCTCTCGCTCACAGCTCTCTATATCCGACGATATCCGAGTTCCGTTTCCCGACGACTGTATTGTAAATTTCACTGAATATCGAGAAGTAACGAATAAAATATAACGTAATAAACCAATGAATCAAAGGCTCTGTTGTACAATTATTGTGCGATGCAATGAGTATAATATATAATCGCGCTGCTGAGCTAGACGTAAACGTCGGCGTTCGAAGTTGACCTAAGTAGCCTAAACTGAAGCTCGCGGAGGGGTGGGGGTGGGGGGGGGGGGGGGGAGAAAAGGCTTTGCTCGGTCTTGCCACCGCCGAGCCGAGTTTAATGGGGGAGATTAGGACGAAGAGAAGAGAGAAAGAGGACGAGTTTATCCGGGTGTGCGCGAACGTTAAATCCTTTCTAGAACCAACACAGGAGACGCGAAAGCGCAACAACACAGGCTCCGAAGAGAGCACAAGTCGTACGCTCCTCGCTGCTGCAAGCGCTCAAAGCTCTCTCTCTCTCTCTCTCTCTCTCTCTCTCTCTCTACGATGTAAGTATTTTCGCGCGCGCGCGCGCAAAAAAGCTCCCCGGAATAGAGGATCGGCCAATAAAACTGACCTACTTTATACAGCAATTCGACGTTTCCCATTCGACTTTGCTTCGACAATGACGACTGCTTCCTTCTTCGAATCTTCCGTCTCTCGTCGGGGCTGTCGCGAACTTTGGCTGCGCGCACGTCCGTAAGTCGCTGTCCGGTGAAAAAATTCAATCCGACGTGTTTTCCTCCTTCAGCTTCTTCTTCTCCTCGCTCGCGTCCTTTTGACAAAGCCGTGTACGACGGAATTCCGTGACAAGCCAATATGCCCGGGAAAAGCTCTCTTTTAATAGTTGACAAATTGAAAAATTTTTAGCGCATAAAATTGCGCGCGGCCCTTTCTCATTCTCTCTCTCTCTCTCTCTCTCTTGTGCGCGCGCGTTTTTTACGCTTTTCCGATAAAATATTCGCATAGTTTGAGAAAGGATAGCGACGTCTCACTCGCCATTTCAGGTTTTAAAGATTATCGGGAGAGAGAGAGAGAGAGAGAGAGAGAGCTAGAGCTGGAGCGCGAGTTTATTGAAGCATCAAGAGGCAGTTTCTCAAGGAAGCACAATGGCCGCTACCTACGACGTCGACGACGAGGACGACGAGGAGAAGGAGGAGGAGATCATAAAAGCACCTCAGGAGATTGGAAAAATGTAACAGCATTATGGATGCGACCGCATAAAATAAAATTCCAACTTATTCGTCGCTCCCTCTAGCACGCGGGGGAATAAAGTGTGTATATCACGTAATTGGCGATTCTTTATGCTCTCGAAAATTTTCAATTATTCATCCTGCCAAAGTACCATTAATCACGCATCCCAGCTGTGATATATATATATATATCGCTATACCCCTATACTATAACCGGATGATACTTTCAGCTAGCAGTGCATAGCAGCAGCTGTTAAAAGCGCATTTCCCCGCGATCAGACTACGCGCAAGCTGACAGCTTGCAAGCACAATGCGAAGCTTACGCGCGCTCGCGCATTCGTTGCTCATTAAGTCGGCGACGTGCACGCATACATACGTACACAAGCGGGACTCGATGTTGCGGCTATACACTCGTTAAGTCGGCATTAGCGTTACGCCCCTGGCAAATTACGTTTGAAAAGCTCGTCTAAACCTACATATCGACTTATTATCCCACGTGTATAATCGCGCTTGTTATTAATAACCGCGGCGTATATAAGCGGCGGGTTTGCTGCAATTTTTTAAATTAAAAACGAGAGCCGCTGATGAAATTCTTTTGTGTACATTAGGCATCCGCCTCGCTGCAGCTGGATGGGGAAATTTAATATTAGCTCAGGTCTGCATTAATCAAGCTATGCAGCATAGCGCGGCGTGGCTCGATCGATCGGCAGCGCGCGCGGGACATTCGAAAATTTTTAAGACGAAGGAGAACTGCGGGAAAAATAACGTCGCCGATTAATTAGCCGGAGCCGCGGTAGAAGAGTCGATGTACAGACGTTATGGAGCGAAAATTTAATCGCTCAACGCACTATAAAAATCGAGAGAACGCGCGAGGCGAAACGTAATTACAATCGAGTTGTCAAATAACAATCGGCCGATTTTACGTTAAAGCTGCCAGGAAAGAGAGTAGGAGTGTCAACAGCAGCCGCGAAAGCAATTAAACGTACTAACTTCTCATCAGCATCGCAGTCGGGACGGCACTGGCACGTACTTCCGACGTAAACAAGTTTCAACGTCGCCGGGAATTTCAAGTCTAGTCTCTCGCCCTCACGTTGCGCTTTGCACAGAGAGAGAGAGAGAGAGAGAGAGACACGTATACTCACGCGAGGACGCGATTTCTCGCGATTTGCATCGCACCTGTGTGTGTGTGTGTGTATTGTAGTTCGCGCTGATTTTGCCGAGTGTGTGTATAAACGTTGGCCGTCGATGCGTCGAGTATATTTACAAAAAAAAAAGCAGTAGGGACAGCTGTGTAAAAATCCGTCGAGTTAATGCTTCCCGTCTAATCAGCGCTGCTGAGATACCATGGGGCCGAAATCTTTCGTTCCGTTTTTCATTCCGACTACGCTCGGATACGACGTGCGATATAACGTATAAAGGAAGCCGGAGTAAAGAAAAAGCGACAGGTTTTTCCCCCGGCGGGGAATAAAATTTTTGTTGCGCGCCGCAGTCGGATTTACGGTCCGCGCGCGCGAGAGAGAGAGAGAGAGAGAGAGAGGCGAATGAACTCACCCCGATATATGCATCAAGTTCTCTTTTGCGGCCGCAGTCGTACCGCTGCTGCGGCGACGCGTCGACTTTCTCTTTTCATCCGCACGTCAAAAAATATTACGTAGTACCGTCGCCCGGCTTACGTATAAAAATGTGTGTATTTCCGGGAGAAATTGAAAGCCATCATTTTTATACGTACAGACACACACGCGCGCGAGCGATGAAGTATAATAAAAGTCGCGTGTGTGAAGCTCGAGAGTGTCCGAAGCGCCGCTAAAGATTCGCGCTTTATCTCCGTCTGCTTTGCGTCGTCGGGGGATATTTTATATTTACAAGCTTTCATTCGTCGAGCTTTTGCCTCGCGTGTGCGGTGTACAGTGCAAACTGTGCCACACGCGTCGATTAATCGTCGCTCGCACGCGCCGAAAACGCCGAATAATTGTTTTTTCTCTCCCGCGCGGTTTTTTCCCTTTCGTTGTATACATATTTTCCCGCAAGCCCCTATTACAATTATTTTTCTAGCCCACGGCGCTTTTCACTCTTTATACTCGTTTTATTTCTATTTGCTCGCCTGTACACACACGCGTCGTTGGGGGCGGGAGAACAAAACAACAACAACAACAACGACGACGACGACGACGACGAAAAAAAGAAGAATAAAACTCTTGTGTTTGCGAGCGCGCGCGCGCGCGCGACTAAACGCATTATTTGAATTTTTCCGCGCCGCGCGTCGTATCCTTTTTTAATTGGAGTTTAATTATTTCTCCAACTATTCGCTTCTCAAAATTTCCGGAATGTAGATTTTTCTCCTCTCGACTATATTATATATACGCGGGCTTTTTGTCATGCTAGCTGCCCAACGGGATATTCTCTCTACGAGGTAAAGCTCGTGTACTCGGCGGAAAGTAAATTTTCCGCGTTCGTCCTAGCGTTCTGTTTAACGCACTTTCTTTCGCCACTTTCTCTCGGAATTTGTACCCTCAGGTAGTCGGCCGCGCTAGAGAGAAGCGTATTACGACGAGGGGCCGGGAAAAAATTTGACGATTTTACTCTCGACGCATACCCCTCTGGAGAGACAGAGACAGCGGGGGTATTACACGAGAGGGAATTAAGTAAGCCTCTTTATTAATACGGCTGCAGCAGCCTGGGCTAAAAGCGAGAAATAAAACTATTACCGCGATAATTCGATAGCTGCTATCGCGAATTTAGCATAGAGCCGCATTAGAGCTAAAAGTTCAAAGTTCTCTCCCTCCGGTATAAATACACGCCGAAGCAACCTCCTTCTGTCAATATACGAGTGCTCAGAGGAAGAGGATAAAATCGCGCTATACTTGTAAAAATACCTCTCGATTATACGTCAATCGCACAGAGCGGAGAGGTATCTCTCTGCAACGGATGTAGACACACACACACACACACACACACACACACACACACAGGAGATCGATAT
>JAZHPH010000628.1:0-31753 GCA_037356405.1 Nasonia oneida | reverse complement strand
TGTTGGATTGTGCCAACCCACCACTCCAGCTTTCAAAGTGCGTCCATTAGCTACAATTTGATCCAAAAAATAACTAGATTGGTTGCGAATTTTTATTTTTACAAGCTTATTAATCTGGCAACTCGATTTTTCTTGAGTTTCCGGCCGCCATGTTGGAACTGCCATATTGGATTTTGCAAAGGCGCACACGGAATCTGAAAGTAGATGTCCTAAGCTTCAAAATGAGCCCTCGGGCGATTTTTGTGGTCACTTCAAATTTTGGACACAGCACTGATCCGGTTGACATGGATCGTCCTATATATATATATATATACATGCGTTCATATTTATTGAAAATATATGAAACACGAAATATAGATATGTTTCCTATCTATCAAAACATTTATGATAGGAACATAATTAACAATTTTTCTTTCATACCTATACATAGAAATTTTGTTCACAAATCCCATCTTAATTTAGTAAATTTTAGGCTTGATGATAGGGAAATAGAAAACATAGAATCAAACACACAAACAAATTTAATAATTGAACAGCAAAAAATAATAGATTTTTATCATAAAAGTATTAAAAAATATGAAAATTCTGATTTAAACATGGTAGTAGACGATGATAAAATAAAAACTAGTAATGCAAAACTGTACAATTACGTAACTGTAGATTTAGAAAGACTTTATTTGAATTATAATAATGAGTATAAAAATGACGAAAATTGTAAAGTGGATGAGAAAAAACTTAAACGAAAACAGCGAGATATAAGAAGGATACAGAAAATGAGTAGTGAAGAATTAATAGAGAAACGTGAACAAGAAGCTTTGCGAAAAAAATTACCTTATAAAAAAAGTAAAAAATGTAAAAAAAAAACAAGAAAAAAGAAAAAAAATTAACAAAAAAAAGAAAAAAAATTGGATAAGATGCAAAAAATGAAAAGCGAAGTGTTAAAAAATGACGTGAAAAGCAAGCGCTGTGCAAAAAAGAATGTTACTGGGATAAGAAAAGTAATCAACACAAAAAACTACAAGAAAAAAGACAGAATTAGAATGTTAAATGCTGGAAGAAAACAAAATGTTTTGTTTTAAACTTTCAACAATTGAAAGAATTATTATCTAAGAAAAATTTTAGAAAGAGGAGGTTGACAACAATAAATACAGATATTGAAGATCCAATTGTATTAACAACAAGAATTAAAAATTGCTGAAAATGGAAGTTACGAAATATACCATGATGATTTTGATTCATCTAAAAATAATAAAGACATTAAAAATATAATTAATGCAAGACTAAAAATGCTTCCAAATGCAAATACTGTAGGTCTAATAGCTAATATAGAATTTGATGAAACTTTAATTACAGAAAATTATTTAGGGCCTATGACTAAAATTTGTGATCGTTGCGAAACTAAACATTTTTGTTTTGAATATACCGTGGATAAAAAATGTTCTAATTGCTGTCATAAAGGAAAAATATATTTACTAGAAAATATTGATTATCCACGTGAAAGCTATTGGCAACCGGACAATCTAAAGATAGCATCGAGTTTCGTTAAAATATTAGATCATACAATAATGCTTTGGCGTTTGCAAGTTTTGGTGCTAATTTCGACAAATTATCTGGCAAAGGTCCGCAAGTTATTCGAATTCGTGGTCAAATCTGTCACAATGTTTATGCTCTGCACCCAAATAAAAACGAAGCTCGAAAATATGGTCAATTATATGTTCTAGATAATGAAATGGCAACAGCTGAACTCAAAGTTGATAAAAGCAATTATAATACGAAATTGAAATTATTTACTAAATTAGATAATTTATTGAGAAAAATTAATCTATATGCCCAAACTTATAAAATGATGTATGAAGTAGAACAAGAAGAATTAAAACGACGTAGTAAGAATAATTGCAATCCGAGAAATGTTATTATGTCAATAAAACGAAATGATGAATTAGACAAAAATAGATGTAACGAAGCTATGTGCAATAAAGTTGCAATGATATTTGTTGGAAAAAATGGTTAACCACCAATAGAACGTGATATTGTTATATATTCAAGACACGATAGACCAATTAGTATCCCACCTATAATTAAACATACTGACTCAATGACATATCCACTTATTTATCCCAGTGGAGGTTATGGTTGGATGCCTGATATGAAATGTGAAATTGGTAGTAATAACATTTCAAATTTAGATTTGTATAGCTATAGGTTTAGTGTAAGAAGCGGATTCAATCCGTATCTCAATTTAGGAAAAGTTTGCAACAGGCAATAGTTGACGCATTTGAAAGTTTAAGATTATATTTTATAAGAAAAAATCAAAATACTTTAAGAATACAATCTCGAATTTATTTAGGAATAATCAAGAAGATCAAGTCTTTCGTAAAAGTACCGATTTGTGTAGGACACATCAATTGTTCATAAAGTTGAGTTAATTCTAAGCTTCAAAAATAAACTGTGAAATCATTGTTGATCAGATATTATGACATTATTGAAATCTCCTAACGATCAGGTCCTGGTGTAACCTTCTCTCACAAGTTGTCGCCGAGAACTGACGCTCTACTCATTAAACACCGCCGAAAACTCGGGCCCGCTAAAACAAAAGCGCTTTTCCGAGGACTGCCGAAGGGACTCGAAGCATTGCGCGCGCTCCTCTATATCTATAGCTATACACACGCAATCATATGCCCATTAGTTACCAAAATGGGCGATAGAATTCGCCAATTTTCAGGTCTGTGAAATGACAAGCGTCGGCGCAGGGCCGAAACCGATTATCTGCAGGCAAGTCAGCGTGAGCCGTTTCTGCAGCGGTAGCGTTGAAAAATGTGCAACCTTCCAATGCGACAGCGGTAGCACAGGCATGCGCGCCGCCTCCTTCAACTGCATCGGCAGCGCGTAAGCGCGTGTCGCTTTCTAGGACGACAGTGGCAGCGCAAAAGTGCGCGTTGTCTTCCTCCAGGACAACAGCGGTAGCGCAGGCATGCGCGCCGCATCGATCAACAGCATCGGCAGCGCTAGGACGCGCGCTGACTTCCCGAGTTTCGTCACCAAAATGTCGTCACTCCTGTGGGCAACTATCATGTGAAAGGGAAGTGACGGGGAGTTATAAGAACTAGAAAAACCAGCAAAGCTGAATTCAAATATTTCATTTCTGTTCAGATGTAAAACTGTTATGCACGTCGTACAATCAGGCACGAGGTGAACAGCTTCGTATTCTCCTGCTTGATAGACGGCCTCAGCGATGTTGAACGGCTACGTTGATAACTTTGATAACACAATAACTCCACGATTGTTCACGTTCACGTTCACACGTTTTTCACTTTTCGGGAATCCCGGGTTTCGGCACCAAAATATCGTCACTCCTGTGGGCATCTATCATGTGAAAGGGAAGTGACGGGGAGTTATAAGAACTAGAAAAACGAGCAAAGCTGAATTCAAATATTTTAGTTCTGTTCAGGACACGAAGCTGTTAACCTCGTGCCTGATTGTACGACGTATATAACAGTTTTACATCTGAACAAAATAAAATATTTGAATTCAGCTTCGCTTGTTTTTGTAGTTTTTATAACTTCCTGTAACTTCTCTTTCACATGATAGTTGCTCACAGGAGTGGCGACATTTTGGCACTAGGGATAATAACAAGTGCGGCGTATTTATTCTTTATTAATAATATATTCTACCTATTAGTGGTTTTAGCGAACGTTTCTCCGTCATTTGGCGCTCATATGCGCGAATCGACAAGGCGATTCATGGCTTCAGGCCAATACGGTTAGGAGTGGTTTTATAATCATTTCTAGACTGCCACGACCTCAGTAGGCAGTTTACTCCACGGATTTTGAAGGTCACTTTCAGTGCAGAGAGGCTAAAGAGCCGATCTGTGACTGCCAGGCCAAAGAGTCGATTGGCGAGAGGCGTTCACGCGGGCACATGACTGCGTGTGTATAGCTATAGATATAGAGAAGCGCACGCACTGCTTCGAGTCCCTTCGGTAGTCCTCGGGAAAGCATCTTTTTTTTAGCGGGCCCGAGTTTTCAGGGGCGTTTAATGAGTAGAGCGTCAGTTTTCGGCGACAACTTGTGAAAGAAGGTCACACCAGGACCTGATTAGGATATTTCAATAAAGTCATAATCTCTGATCAACAATGATTTTTCAGTTTATTTTTGAAACTCAATGTAGTCTTGTCCCATACAATTTTTGGTGCCAAAACTCGGGAACTATTTTAACTGGATATTTTAGATTACGGGAAAAGCGATAGTTTATTTAAATGAAGTTATACGACATGTGTGACGACAAAATAGCAAGAGAATTAAGAAGATCATCAAGCAATGGATGCAGCCTGTTTGGAGGAAGAAGAAATATTTTAATTGGGAGGAAAATTTGACAACGCGTCGACATAAGAAAAAGATGCAGAGGACAAAGGCGAGACAAAGACGTATCGAAGTATTGATTCTATGCGACTATTTTTCAATGGACGATCAAATGGATACCTTACAGCGGATTTCAGATAAGGCTAGCAGCTTTGGAAAATTAAACGCTGAATGTAAAGATAAGAATTTGTGCATTTTTTGGACATAGAAATACGCGAAGATATTTTGCATGAAATCTTTTGTCTCAGGCAGTAAGTTTTGATAACGTAGTTACGTGAGAGTAGAATTTGCCCGCGATTTATTGTGATTCAGTCTAATGTATGAATTGTTCTTTTTGAGATAACCGGCAGAAATATATTGAGATTTTGCGATTTATTTTTATGCAGAGATTTTTATCAAGCATGATATTGTTGTGACCGAGCCTGAACGTTGCGCGATTCGAACACCAAGAATCGCGCATAGCGACCTTAGCAACGAGATCAACGACGTCGCGGATGTTATTGTTTATGTTTAGTCTGGTTCTGTCAGCTGTTGAGAACAATTGTGTTTACGTTCGAATAAAGAGTCCGAGTTCAAGAGTGATTTTCTATAAATAACGTGTTGTTATTTTTATTACCCGAACCCGATCATAACAATATGTATATTTAAAGTATATCCATTTTTAAAATTAAATTTATTTAATTAGTTATTTGATATTGAGATGTTAATATAATGTGCCTAAGAGATTATCGCGTTTATATTGATAAATTTATTGTCTAGTTAGAGGAAGAAGTTAACTAAATTGATGTACGGTTTCACTTGAAATTTAATCGTTCGCAGTTTATAAAGATAAATAATATAATTGTTGAAAGTTTTATGCAAAAGTATCGGTTGAAATTAGAAATGAATAACATAAAGTTACAAATTTTCTAGTAAAACTTGACAAAGAGATATTGTACGGATTATCAGAATTTAAAATGCATTTGTTTTAAGTGTGCGTGACGTCTCAATACTGCAGTGTTGTTGCGATAGTCCCGTCGTAGAACAAAGCGAGCACATGTTCGAACGTATGTGGAATCGTTGGTGGGGACAGATTTCGGGTGTCAACTAACCGAGTCGAGAGCCCACGTGCGCGCCAGGCTCGGAGTTTTTATAAGTTGAACTATAGGGCCTCTTCGTATTTTAGAAAAGAAACTTTCCAATATTTATATATTTATATTTATATAATATAATATAATATTAAATAGCATCAAGGACCAGTAAGAAGAAGTGATGAGCGCTTCAATGGCGATCCTGCCAGGATTGTTGGTTTTTAAAATGGATATGCAACATTTAGAGTAAAATCAATAATGATTAAACTTTATTATTGACAAAAATATTTACCGTTTTGTACAATTAGCAAGATACAGATCTGTTCTACGTACAGTCTGTATATTTTGCAGTCATTGAAAATTATAAAATATAAATTTATCTAAACATTATAAAACTAATGCGATGCATACCAACCGATCAATGAATCATAGAATCACGAAGCTGAGTATACAGTACAGTATGCGCTTAGAGTATATACGCGATGCATGCGCACTATGCTCGCGTTCAATCGAGCTTGTCTCGTTGCACCAAATTATTGACAACCAGTAGATGGCGCGACGAGTACCGTTTTAAGTATTACGACTGTATAAATTTACATATTACAACAAATATAATTCAAACAATAATAAATGAAACGCATCATGATACGACGCGTTTTACACCAATCGAATTACATTTGAATATTAAACCTAAACGTGCATGGAAAAATTGGATCAATCCAATTAATCCAGAAGATGATACTCCATACGAGCAAAGGATTTTTCTCGCACGTGAACGTATCAAAACAAAAGCACAAAAACGTGCTGATAAATATAATCTAGAAAAACAACAATTTTTTGTTAATTTTAACGAAGGCGATGAAGTTCTTTTAAAGTCAAATAATGTATCTGACTTAGAGAACAAGAAAATTTCAAAATTTTTTTCAATATACGAAGGACTATACGAGATCCAAAGAAAAATCGGGAAAACTTCATATTTTTTAATAGATCGAGAGAATCAAAAAGAAAAAGATCGTTTCCATATAAATGATTTAAAAAAATATCATAGAAAAGTTTAGTATAAATAAAAATATTATAAAATAGTTTATTTGACTTTAAAAAATAAACTTCTTAATTCACACTTAAATAATGAATCATTATAGATGTATTTCGCATATATTTTTTATTTTATAAAAAATAATACATAATAAATAAATATTTTTATAAATTGGTTGACTGCATAAATTGCAAGTCTTTGTTTGATCGCATAAAATTTGCAGATCTGGGATAATTTAAATAACAATGTTTTTCTTCCTACTTATTGAATTCCATTTTTGCAACCTGGCATCCTGGAACTTCTGACATTCACTAATTCATCCAAAGAATGACTTTATTCTCAATAGGTTAAAAATACCTAAACTTAATAAAAAATACACAAAAATAAAAAAAAATGACTCAATTTACAGTAATAATACTCTACAAGTATTATTCTATTTTTAAATGAAAATCGAAAATAATTAATTCAGTTAAGTACTTGTAGAGGAATTAAAATTTCAATTTCGAAAAACTCTATAATTAAAATTAAAAAAAAAAAAATTAGTAATTTCATTTGGAGCAATGCAAACACGGCTTAAACATATTTCATAAAGCCTAAGAAAGGAATGTAGACAAAGTCACTGTCTTCCCCTTTTTTCATCAAGACACTACAATGTCGTGTCAATCCCTTCAAAACAAACTCCCACTACGAGTTTGAGGGGTATAAGTTTTTCATAAATTTTTTCTGGAAATTTTGGCTTATATAAGGGCAAGCTAGAGCTGACTATCGTCAGTACATTTTTGAGAGTCGTAATTTTTAAGCGCTTTTAAAAAATAATCGATCGGCAAGATGGGACGCACTTTTAAGCGCTCAAGCCATACAGCAGTGGTTTATCCACGTAAATTAATCTCCGGGCAGGGCGTTTGGGTCCAGACTGTCTAAGTTAGACAGGAGGCAATCCAGCCCGGAGACCGCGAAATTACGCCGCGAACAACCGAAGAACGCGCACGCCTTGCATATACGTGGAAGTCGCGTGGTGTTCGAATGCCATACGGTCGAGCAGTTCAGTGCGACCTACCTCCGACTCCTATAACACCGAAGGAGAGCCTCACGCCTTCTCCTACAACCACACTACAACCAACATCTGCCACAACCAAACAACTGGTCACGGCAATCGAATCCGTGCACCTCAACTTGAAGCGATTCAAGAAGCTAAGATGCGAGGAGAGAGCTCAACGGATCGAGACAAAGCTGCATGCGCTCTTGGTGACACACCGGCAATAATCACCTCAACTACAAAGCCCTCTCCGGTGAGCGAAATCAACGAGGTACTCGCTCTCCTCCGTCGATCATCGCAGAAGCCAAATCCATTCGCGACCTTTGGCTACGGGTCCAAGGTCTGGCAGCGACAAGTCCGCATGGATTTTGAAAACGAGTGGAATTCGATGAAGAAGGAGGAGGCGAGGCAGAAGAGGAGTAAGTGTGGTAAACAGACGACAACCTAAGGTAAAAAATACTCCAAATGTAGCAATACATATCTTTTCTACTAAAATACTTTTTTTTATATAAATCTACTTAGTGAAATAATTAAAAATTTGAATCATTTTTTATGGAGGTGTAGTAGAAATTTCTCAACTAGTTGACAATTTTCTACTAGGGGACTATGTAATGCCCCATACACGATCCGGCGTGTAACTTTCTAAAACATACATATTTCAAAAATTCTAAAAACATCCGACTCTGCCTATACAGCGAGCGCACGGAATGTTTCGCGCGCCCCACTCTTCTCACCTCCTACGAAGCTAGCAGCAGCTACGCAGTAGTCCACGCGGCGACGGCGGACTATCCGACTCACATGTGTGCGTGCGCTCCCCACTCTTCTCTCTCCAGCTACACAGCCAGCATCGAGCAGCAGCGCGTTGCGTAACTAGATTTATATGCGTACGTGAGCGTGAGTGAGCGACGGCGAGTCGCGCGCATCTGAGTATGTTAGTATGAATGAAAAATGTAAATAGGAATGAATGATAGTATGATTGTGTGAATATATAGATAATTTCGGCGGCTCAATCAGCGCTCGCTTAGCGCCCTATAAAAGGCCATGCGAAGCCTGTGTTAAATCACTAGCGGCAGCATTTTCAAGCGCCTTAGTCTACTCTGGCAGCACATTTAAGCGCCTTAGTACATACATAGGAATCTACTGCAAATTTAAGCGTAGAATTTAAATACTTATAAAATTCGAGCAGCACATTCAAGCGCTCTAATTAATATTTGTAAAACTTATTGAGCAGCACATTTAAGCGCTCTAACACATACCCTACAGCAAATTTAAGCGTAGAGTTTAATAATATTTGATAATCGCATAACAAAAGTCTTCATCAAAAAACAAACAAAATTGTAACTAAATTTCATTTAAAAGGAATAATAGCAAAAATAGGCATTATCCTTAAGTTCAATTATTTTTGTTAATATACACACTATTTTGAATATAAACAAGAGTTTATAATTATTGCGTTGCATATCCATTACCCACAATCCCGGACCTACTATTATTATCATTACTTATTTCATTTAAAATCAATTTTCTTTTTATATCATTGGCCCCCAGAAGGGCCCTGTTTATTGTAAATTAACGTCGGGCGTGCTGAAGGCACGGCTCGGCCGACTCAGATCATGCACGTATTTTTACACGGGCCCGCGGAGGCGGCGTAGGTCGGGTCGTAGGAAATAACACACGAGAAGTTTAGATAAGGAACTGTATATTCAATTGTACTATACGCAGAGGTGCAAACGCCGCACACTTCGACGAACGATAAAGAGAGACGAGAGATATTACCCCGTCGACGTGAGAGAGCGAGAGTGCAGGTACTTACAACTCAGTAGTGGCAGTAGAACTTAACGCAACGGACGTGGCCCAGTCTCGGACGTGGAGATGCAGCAGTTCGGACGGGCGTCGTAGCGGCTCGTCAGTAACGCACGGACGAATATCGTTCGCTCTCGAGATGCTCGCAGGAACCACAACAAACACGCGTATAGTAGCAGCGCGAGCTACTCGTGTGGATAGCGCAGCGAGACTAACTCTAGTCGCGGCTCTCCCGGCCGTCGGCACATCATTGTCATATCTCGCCAACGTTGTGCGGCCAGGCGGCAACCGCGCTACCTATGCTCTCACTCTCTCTGTCACTATCTTGCCTCATCTCTTGTTCTCGCTCGTTTCGGCGCTCGTTGGCAGCTTGCTGAAACAATAATCTTATTACAATTAGTACATGATTAGCCGTTAGACATTTGACGTGCACTCGGCCGTCACAATATATGTATATATATATATATATATATATATATATATATATACATCTGTCACTTCATTGTAGTAAGAAAGTAAATGAATAATCAACAACCTACTTTAGCATTAAAAATAGGGAAATTTTCTTAATTGCAACTATCACAATTGCACATGTTACCAACGCTTTATAGTAATAATATTTGTAAGTAGATTATATAACAGTACATTGTTACAGAAGCCTACAGTTTTATTTTGTTATTAATACTATCGATACTATTAAAATTTAAATCGTATACTCTCATGATTTTGTTTATCCTAGATCTCTCCAGTCCTAAAATAACGAAAGGTTTCAGCATTCTGAAAATTTACTCACAACTGAACGAGACAGTCTAGCCAACAACATGACGATAAAGTAAAGCTGATACGTGAATTTTCGCCAGGAGTAATCAAATTTTCAAAGAGAACCAAGAAAGGTCACGAAGACATCCACGCATCTGCAACAAAGTCTAAAATCCACCCTATGGCCAAATGTATGCACCGTCGAAAGCCCTGAAGCCGACGTATACCTGTCGAACCCCATGGGCAGGGCAGCTACACCTATTAAGAAGCGGCACGACTGCCGTCCAAATCGACCGCAATTTTCTAAGAGCTGGACACTCATAAACTACTCATGGCAACTGGCTACTCTATAAGTGACTAAAAGCTCTGAAGCAAGATAATCCTTTTCCTCAAAATTGAAAGCTCGATCGTCCCTGTCACCACATTCTCAAATCTCATAACATAAAACTAAATCATAAGTATAATTTTTGCGCGATGCCTGTTATAACAATATTAATGAATAAAACGAATGATCTGGACTCTGAAATAATGATCACGATGCCCACCACTGCAGCCGCCGAAACATATACACATAAGCTTAAGTCTTAGAAAGTAAGCACAAATTATGTACAAAGAATACTGATTTTAGCCCGCAAATGTTGCACTAGTTCATCGGGACATGAACCTTTCTGACAAGGACGCAGTCAAATTAGTACGCTTTTCCGGTCGCCTTGGTTTTTAATATCGGCCACTCATTATAAATGATAAATAACAAAGTACGCATGCCGCCATCATCAAAGCGCGCGGCAGCCGATATTCGTACCCGTAGATGATGACGCGACTACATCCGATCTTCTCTCAAATTAAAGACAAAAATATGAAACTAGCACATCTGCATCTCCAAAAATGGAATCATACAAAGTTAATAAAAGCTCTAAGAACCCTCTTTGGGAAGTCAGTCGTTCCCTGTCGGGATACAAATTAGAACCGGCCCGCTTCGCGTCGCGTCCAAGTACTAAGTTTTCGCTTCGAATGCGACTAGTTGTAAAGTATTTGCGAATCTTGCCCTCCATCGGCCTAAGATGCGCGAATTACTACAGGCAACATAACTATTGTACGAACCAGTGTATTAAGATAAATCCTGAATAAATTGATTTCACGCCAAGGATATAGGCTGTCGATTGTTCTCGATTACAACCCAAACACGACCTACAGGTAAGAGTTTCAAATAAATATATAAAATTATTTTAATTCATGTATAGAAGGCACCGTATCCTAATCCTCAGTCCCTGCCTTTGCCCTAGCGACGCATTTGTGCTTATACGTGCAACCGCTCGGCGCGTGATAAGCTAGCTAAGAACGTTCCCGGTTACTATTTGTTGAATTACACAAACGATAATAGCTGGATCGTCACACGCTTTAGTTGCGTGATCAGATTCGACTCGACAAATTTATAAGTATTTTAAAATGCAGAAATATTTCTAAGTTTTACCTACTCAAGGCGTAAGTTGCTCATGAGCAGGGATTAGGCGCTTTAGTTGCGTTGGCGCTTAAGTTGCGCTTCGGCTAGTGAGCTCAGATAGCCCATGCAAGTCCTTATAAAGGCAGCGGAGAGAGCGGGTATCGATCATTTTATCGCCGCCGAAAAAAACGATCACATTCATACTTGCACACGTGCATTCACACCTATGTACATAAATTATTCACACTAACATATTCTAATGCGCGCGCCGCGCCGCGAGTGTTCGATACTCCTTCTTTCTCGCCGTTGCGCTCGCCGCTCGCTATATTCAGGTATACGCGCGTGTTAGGCGCTCTCCTCACTTTATCGCTGCTCCTGCTGCTACCACTGGCTGGCTCGTGGCACTGCTGATGTTATGCTGCTGCTATAAGCTCAGCTGTGGCTCGAAACGTTCAAATGATGGCGATTTTTGCTAGCTTTAATATTATGTAGATTTACAGTTCTATCTTCACCGCCGGTCTAATTACACAAATCAAGCAGTATAACATTGAACAAATAACTTAAGTAATTAATTATCTATAATATTTATAATAAAGTTATGAATAATAAAAAAACTGAAATCAAAGTTTCATAAAACTCCAAAGGAAGAATAAATAATAATAGTTACTTACCTTACAGTTATTTTTTTTCAGAAGTACCTCGTACGGTACTTCTTTTAGTTCGATTACTCATAGTCTATAAAAGCAACTAGTCTTAGACTCTAATAGGGTCAAATATTGTTCAGTTCAAATATTCTTTCGTAAATTCTGAAGAAACAAAAGTTTGATATGGCTAGAACGCCATAACAGTTATATGCGCTAATATCCTTCATCAATGCGTGATATCCGCTCTCCCACAGTCCCTTGCATGCAATCTTTCCCCGCTCCTACTTATGCGTTAGCGCTAAATGCCAAGCGCCTATAATTTGCGGGCATGCTCAGGCACAAGAGCCAGTAGACTTTCGGTCACGGTCCGGTGTTGATTTTCTCTACAACCCGGACGATCAGCCTAGGAAAGCTAAGAGAATAAATCAACAATCTACCCGAGAATAGCTATTATCATTCAAGGACCTCTCATTCCCGATCTAGCGAGACAAGAGGAACATCGAGCTCTCTTCCAGGGCTACTCTTGGGACTATAGGCCCAGAGTCCCTTCGCGATCATTAATTCTTCCCGAACAGCCGAATGGAACGGACAGCCGGCCAAGACGCCGATTTCTGGGCGTTCCGCTTTTATTCTCTACATGCCTCTTTTCTTGGGCCACACTGACTGTTTGTAGGTCAGCCACAGCTAGAAATTTCTTAGTCTCTCTCGGGCAGGTAAGTAAGACGGATAACCAGCTGAGAGTCTCTTGGACGTTCGACACTGCTACTTTTCTATATTAATAATAATACAAATAAATGCACCCGGGCTAAGAAAAATAGTAGCAGTTTGCGGCCGTGCCTTCGGGATACGCCGATAGTCAAACTCCTCTTTGTTTTCAAGGACACCAGAAATAGAAAGCACATGCTACTAAAAAAAACTTAACCAAAGTAAAAAGGTTAGGCGCATTTGATGTTTTGCGTATCATTATGAATGTCAATAATTATTTTTACTGTGAAATTACAGATTAAAAAACAACTGAGATCATTTAAAAAAAGTCAAGTTTACGTTCATATTATGTTATTTATAAGACGACTAACAAAAAATCAAACATCAATTACAAACAACTCTCAAGATACTTACTACGTAACTTGCCTTTTTGAGAGAACTTATTAAAGTATGTACCTTAAATTTGTTCTAAAAATAAAATACATGGTGATGAGGTTTGGGTAGTGCACACTGTAATTTTTATTACGGGAATATCGATATCTCTCGTGTATGGTATCCATGTGCATGAGATCGCCGATGACAGGGTCTTGTTGATGTGCTCCGTAGCTTTTGATGTCTAAAATCAGTTCTTACACTTAGACAATGAAAGCTATGGAACGCACTACCTCGATCGTCTCATTGTCAACCGCATGTACCTGGACAGTAAAGATAACTAATGTTGCGTCGCAACATTTTGTTCAATGCTAATTCAGCATTGAACGTGTACATATTACGTTTTGCGCCTGCGCGCGCACCGAATGAGTGTGTGTATATGTATGTGCCTACTGGCAGAACCGCGCGTTGCTGCCTCCGCCATCTTGAGCGGGACTCTCCCGCTCTTTCGCGCGGCTTGTCCGTCAGTCACCGACTATCATTCGAAGCGTGCGGAGCTCCTTCGTGACTCTGTCTCCTAGAGACTGCCTAGCGTACTTGCTCATATCGAATCATTCTGTCTCCTAGAGACTGCCGAGCATACTTGCTCATATCGAATCATTCTGTCTCCTAGAGACTGCCGAGCATACTTGCTCATATCGAATCATTCTGTCTCCTAGAGACTGCCGAACGTACTTGCTCATACCGAATCATTCTATCTCCTAGAGACTGCCGAGCATACTTGCTCATATTGAATCATTCTGTCTCCTAGAGACTGCCAGGCATTCTTGCCTACATTCAAATCGCATTTATTCGCTTCGAAATTGTGCATGTGTGTGCTTCGCATTGTGATTTCGTTGTATCTAACCGTCGAACCACGTGTTGATCGTGTGCGCTGCGCCATTGTTCTTCGCGACATCACGCCGGGCTTTGTTCGTTTTCAGATTTCGTATTAAATATTAATTCTTTTCTGTTCATCTTAATTTAAGTGTATTCAGTGTAGTGTAATCATAAAATAAAAAGGGTTTTTATGCCGAAAGGCTTTTCCCTGTAATTTGGTGTTGTGCAATTAATAGAACCACTCATTCCCTTTAAAAAATTCTGAAATAAAATCAATTTATTCTAACTAGGCCTTTATGTGCTTCCCACAAAAAGGCCACGATTATTCAACTAATTTGAACATTTTTGCGCCAAGAAGTACAGTGCGTACTGACTCCGGTATCGGTCACCTTAGACATTCATGGCATTTATGGCCGATATAACCACGTGGATACAAAAATCTAGAGCGCGCAATATATATCGATAGCCTCATCATCGAAGACCCTTGGCACCTAGACATCGAGCGTGACCGGCTACCGCGAAACGATATTTGCATGTATGCACAAAAAGTCACGAAATCCACTTCCTAGGCCCCATCATCAGTGACCCTGAATACTCAGAAAGTTTGTGCAGCGACAGTGCAGCAGCTGTTCAAAAACATATCCTTAAAGTCAAGCAGACAATGTAAACAGATTTACTCTGTGCAACTTATAGATATCTGTGGGAAAGCGATACCCAACGATACCCCACATTATAGCTTGTGCGGCCAACTTCACGGTCCTACCACTTTTAGGCTAGAAAGCCAACTTAACGGTCCTACCATACTGGAGAAAAAAATAGAGATACTTTGAGATTTTGAGATATTTTGAGCATTCGTGATATATAAACTTGTTTATTATTAAACGAAACAGCTTATTAACTAACATTTTCATTGGAAACCATAGTTTAGCTCAAAAAACATACTGATGAACCAAAATAACTTACGAACAGTAACGATAAGCATTTTTTCTGTATCGTGAAAAATCCGAGCACCAATATAGAAGTTAATAGTGTCACGGGCGCCGCGGCTTCGTCTGCTTCTTAAACTGGCCTCCGTGGCGCTACCACGCCACTTGATAGCGCAGCTGATCCGAATAACAGCGGCTTGAGCGCAATAAAAGGGAGAGAATAAAACGAACCAAGTCGCGCCCCAGATTGATGTTTCAACCTTGGTTGTCACTCCTACCACCGTTTTGCTTCGCCAAGCCAGTAAAAGACATTATTATCTACAGGCAATGACGACCAGAAGTTCTATCTGAGTAGATAAGCTGTACCGTTACGAGCGCATACCGTTACGAGCGCACCCCGTCACGAGCTCACCCCGTTACGAGCGCACACCGAAGCTTTCATCGGTAAGAGAGCGGTGAGAGAGCTGTATGCGTGTGGATGCTGGTGGTGACGTCAGCGGCCCGACGTTTTAATGATAATACCGAGATGCTGGCCGCGAGATTGTAATAGAGCGGTGGTAAGAGAGCAGTGGTAAGAGAGCGGTGAGGAGCGTTGACGTCATCAACGTTGGCGTTGTCGACCGCGAGATCCCCGATCGATATGTTGCGTCTCGATGCTGTCGGTGACGTCAACGGCTCAATGTTACCTTCTGCTGTTGATACGAGATCGGTGAGAGAGCAGTAAGGAGCGATGAGATGCCGACCGCGAGATCCCTGATCGATATTTTACCTTCTGCTTACTACTTTACTGATCCAATGCTCGAATGAGAGTCAATTCAAACGCATGATAGTAACGTGTTGCATCCGCTGTATGTTTTGAAACTTTTATCAGTTTCTATAAACAAATTCGCTTAGGGAATTTGCTATAGCCCTATGGCTATGGGTCAGTCAGTGTTGGAGCTCCTTAGAAGAAGGTCTTCTTTTTCATTCAAGCCTTTTCAACGTTCTTTATTCACATAATGAATGACCCGTAAGTAATTTAATTTATTATAAAAACACATTTTCACGTAAGAAGCTTATATTTATTCTTCGTTTTTAACAGAATAATAATACCACCAATTCCCTTATGTGAGAATAGACGTTTCTTCTTAAATCTTGGCGAAGAGTTTTTTGAAGGCAACGAGTATTTTTATGCTGCCATGCTTGACGATCGAGATCGCACATCATCCTTCATGCAGATGGGAATAGAGCTTTATGGCGATGCTCACAATTTCCTAAATCAAATCGATGTACCTCTATTACTCAAAAGACTGATTTTAATAGAACTGGGAGTCGAGGTATTTGTTTTTATAGACTATTAATTTCAACGAAAATTTGAATATGCTTTTAGTTTTTAAAAACTGATTTTACTTTCATAGGCACATCGAAATCCAAACGATTTTTACATCAATCTATGCGTGGAGGACGACAACAATAGATCGTTATTTATGATGCAAGGATGCCATCTCTTCCACGAAAAAAATATTTTTTTAAGTGAAGTACTAAAGGAGGCAACACGCGACCAATAACTCTTTGTATTTCGTACCGTGCATGACTGTATTCACTATAATTTAAATAACGTAGCATTGATACTTCTACGTCATGTAATAAGCGAATTAGAAGATTAAATAAATTTTTTATTTGTAATATAAATTTAATCTAATACTCTATATACACTTACACCTAATTACATACACCTAATGAATATAGAAAAATACACTCACACATACCATTCGTCAAAGCAATCGTGTAAAATATTTTTTTGCTAATACATTGAATCATAGTAGGCTCAGTTGACAAGCATGGGCGCAGCCATGTTGGGTCTCTCTCTCTCTCTCTCATTCATTAACAAAGCAGTTCATAAAGATTTAGACCCATATTTTTAGTAGATGTTTTCTTAAAAACTTTATTCATTTTTTGAAAAAATCAGGTATGCGGAGCCTGTTTCAACGATGAACTATAACTTGGCTTCTACTAATGATACAAGTCTGAAACTTTGTACATAGCTTTGTTGTGTGATAAACAGTGAGTAAAACTATTGAAACTCATTCAGTTATGAGATTTTATTTATCCGAAGCTAATCACCATATCCTTATTTATGAAAAATAATTTTTAGCTAATCATGATATATAGCTTTGATTTAGTAAAACTTTGCTCATCATCAAATAGTTTTTTCATTGTTATTATACAACAAAGCAGTTCATAAAGATTTAGACCCATATCTTATCACAATGTATAACATCCGGTTTAAATTTGATACTTGATTTCAGGATGAAAAGAGACCCCTAACGCTCTGTTTGTAAATGCAGGAAACGTTATAACTGATGTAGGAATCACTGATTTCAGGTTGAAAACAGACATAGAGCTCTCTGTCCATCTCTGTCGGTACATGTAGGAGACATAATCGACTGTTATATACTAGGGATCTATGATTTTTACATATTATCTACTTCATCAATACCCTCTGTCAAATTTAGTTTCCGTTCAAGCACCCAAGTTTTCAGTGCGTATGCTTTCAGTGCGTTCAGCTGCACATACCGGTTTTTTACATAGTATGTGGTTGTTGCATGTTGTATATCTCTTCTTCCGCAGCTCTTTCAATGGTGGACACCGTATCTCGCCAAGATCAAAAACATGAGGTACTATTTTCTCCAACCATCTTCTTTTCTCCGGACCTTTGACATAGATCTTATGAGCTCCTCGTAGAAGATTATGAAGAGTATGCACTAGATCTTCGTAATGTATCTGTCCATCATTCCAGGATATTCCTAGATAGTTGTGTTCTAACCACCGGTTCTCACATTTTCTCCATTTCCATTGTCTTCGAGACAAGGCAACGATCTCCCGACAACAAAAGAACACCCGCAGCCGCCTCCACGTTATCAGGACCGAGAAGGAGCAAAAGATCGCTCTGAGTCCACTTGACGATAAGCGATACATCATCCCCGGTCAGACGGATACTCTACCGTGGGGTCATTACATGATTGATGGATATCAGCTTATCGAGGAAGATGGGCCATCTGCGAAGAGAGTCAGATTATATTAGGTATGTTATAATCATTTATAATTAATATAATAACAATTGTTATTATATTAATCATACATTTTGTTTCAGACCACAGCTCTACTGCGCAGACTCCCTGCCGACCAATCCGATTTGTGAGCCGCCGTCACCGCTGGTAGTAGTGGTGGGGAAGACTATACTTAAGGAAGCCCAACGCTCTAGAAATCATTCTCGATCAACGAGCTAAAGAGCAAACACCTCAAAGATGGACGCTATCAACAAGATTGCCAGTGGAGGATTCCTTCCCACGAAGAAGATGTCTGAGCTACAGGCCGAACAGAAGCACATGGTGACATCCCTACGTCCAGTCAAGACCAGATATGGACTGAGAATTGTGGCTACTCTAGACGATGATTGTCAGGTGTTTCTCCCTTCCCGTGTATGAGCTGCATTGGAGAAGGACAAAGAGACCTTTGAGAGTTTGTCTAGTCAAGCCAAGGAGATGAAGCTGTCCCTGACCTCAGAAGGCGAAAATAACATTGAATTTTGTATTGTCTAAACCATTGTAAATAATTGTTTGAATAAATAAAGGAAGTTAATGGAGAGATAGTTAACTATGGTTGTATCTCACAGGTGAGAGCGAAGGTGGGGCTCTCATCACTTCCAAAAATATTATATTTCAGTCTTATCAATCCAACTATTATGTGAACTATCAAACCCTAACCATTTAACGTATACTTGTTTTCCACGCTTCTTCAAGACTTTCTCTACAAGATAAACATCTGGATACTTCGCCTTCAAGAGCTCCTGTTCGTATAATCCACCTGTGATTGGATTATCTTGATAGTCTTTCAGATAATATATAACTGGGTTCGTTGCTGCAACTCTACTTATTGTGAAAATCTCAGTTGACCAGTTAGGTGTATAGCCTTTCTCGAAAACTTGTTTCACTTTACTCAATCATACCTTATCACCAATCTTAAACTTAGGCTTCTTCGTCAATCTACTCTCACAAGTAAATCTTTTGAAAATCTGAGATTGATTCGCTATAGACACTTCGTTGGGTTTCATTCTAATAGTTCGATGCTTAGTATCATTGTACTTTGTGATCAAAACAGGTAAGATTTTCAACCACTTATAATTACCTTGCAAACTAAATTGAATCCACATCTTGTTATTGAGTGTACGATTAAAACGTTCACATATAGAAGCTTTTAAATTACTATACGTTGAGTACAGATTGATCTTATACTGTTTCATGAGAGTTTGAAAGTTGGTATTATAAAACTCTGTGCCTCTATCCGTATGTAGATTCTTAGGTACTCGACCTTGACGAAGTATGGACTTAATTGCTGCCGCAACTTCTTCTCCAGTCTTTTTCTTCACAGGAACAGCCCATGCAAACTTGGAGAAAACATCTATGACTGTTAACATATATCTAAAACTCTTATTTTCTTTAGCATAAGGTTGCATCTCTACTAAATCAGCTTGCCAAGTCTCATCTATTCCTCGAACATCAAAACTACGACGAGGATAATTCCGTCGAGCTGGTTTGTGGAGTTCTTCAACTACTACTTTTTTATGTTGCATGTTAAACGTTTGCAAAATGAATGTTTCTTGTGATCTGTGACACAGCCTGTTTTATAGTATCGATTTCTAGCTTGTAGGTAAGTAATTTTAAATCAAATTGCTCCCTGTATGCTTCCAAAAGAGAATCTAAATTGTTTAAGTCTCTTTCTTGTCGGGATATTAAATCTAGAATTTTTTGGTTTTCCATTTGAAGTTGAAATAAACTGACAGCCTCATCTATGTTTTGTGCATCTCCGACGTTGCATAACCTCTTTTTATCCATATCGTATTGGCCATCTGTTGTGATTTTGAAACCAAAACCAGGAGGGCCACGACTTCCCTCACTCTTTTTCAAATTACGTCCGAACACGTGGACACTTATTTTGATAATGATGTTTGTAAATGAAACAGCTCAGTATATATACCCTCCTTCGCGAAGTTCTTCTATGATTGAGTGCATTTCGTTGATATGACTAGGATTGCCAGCTGATTATTCAGCTATAAGTAAGCGTAAACGATCAACTAGCTCATTTGGATCGTCCCAGTACACATAATCCATTCGAGTATCTCTTCTAGCAATTTTATAGCGAGGTAATCCTTTTCCACCTTTCTTTTGAGCAAACATAGGATTGATAATGTCAGTATATTTTTTACTATTATGAACACGAATTGGTTGTGTGCTCAAATATTGTTTTTTATGAGAATTTGTCGCTTCCAGAATACTTCGATAATTCTGCAAATCATTTTGATCATAAATCTTGGATTGTTTTGCAATGAGCAATTCCATCAAACCAGCTGTTTTTGGATATCTTCCATCTTTTACTTTAATGCTTCGATCTCCAAACACTATTGATGAGTCACCTAACATCCATTCCGAACCTTCTTTTCGAACTCCATAAATATTATCATTATCCTGCTGATGCTTCAACATAGTCATATACATATCTGCTACATTACTGGGCTCTTGAATTACTCCCCTACGAATCTTCGTATCATTCAAATCATCATAATCCTCACTAGCTGCAGTTTCAAAATCAGATTCATGATAAGGTTCAATTGTATCATCAAAACTGTCATTAAAACTTTCATTTTTGACCATTTCATCCTTAACCTCTTTCTTTATTGCTCTACTACTATGTTTAGATACTTCAGATTTTTCAGCTGTCTTAACTAGTTTCTCGAGAGGATCAACGATAGGTTTAAAAGTTTCTCCTATTGACTGTTCAAATTTATCTTTTCCAAATTTCAGCAGACTATACTTGCATTTTACAGCATTTCGCGCTTTCACAAGCTGATGAAGTATATTCTTTTGTCTCTGAATATCAGTCATGTTGATACTTTAACAGTCAAAAATAGACTAATGAATGTCGACTAAGTGTGGCTTATATTTATAGCAAAAGTGTCAAAACCCTTTCGATATCTACCATTATTAATAGCACTATCTTTATCAATTAATAAGAATCCATGTTTGTCATCCATCCAACATTTTGAGCATAATTCTCGAAACTGCGAATACGACATTGTATAAGTGTTTGAGATTCATGTCATCTTGTCGGAAAACTACCAAGAGATTGACGTTATCTCTCACAAGATGTTTCGAAACTTGTGCATAAGACACATAGATAGAAACAATCAACTTTCTTATGTCTTCCCATACAGTAGTATGCTCTAACATTGTTTTGTTTTTCGCAGGCTATATCATCGAAAATCATGATAGAATTCGGAAGTGCATTCTCAGGAGCTATGACATCATCGTTTTCACTGAATGCAAAGTACTGTATACCATTCAATGGTTCGAGAAGATCTTTTAAAAATTTGTACTTGGACTGATTAAGCAATTTGGAGTAGACGTAAACATTTTCAAACCTAACTCCATTTGGATGTGTTATGAGAGCTAGCAAACTGTTTGTTTTATCACAATTAGAGGGTCCACAAAATACTGCTCGAATACTATCTGGAAGTAAATCACCATGTCGTTTGTTTTTCTTCTCCGGCTCTGCAATAGTATCAAAGTTTACTACCGGAAGCTTAACAGACTGTTTCTTGAACATGTTTGTATAGAGAGGTCTGCATTACAACTGTTGTGAGACTATAAATAGAGCTGGTATTTATACTCTCGATATTAGATGTTGTTTAACCTTTAAAGTGAAATGATCGTTTACAAACATCGAAGACGAGGTCTTGTTAATCGATTAATCAATAATCTTCCAATTGAACTTCATCTACCAGGTTATCAATACTGTGGACCAGGTACTAAACTCACTAAACGATTAGCTCGTGGCGATCCAGGTATTAATCCCCTAGACGTAGCCTGCAAGGAACACGATGTAGTCTATTCTCAGAATCGAGAAAACTAGCTAGAAAGCTAGGAACGCTGCTGATAGAGTCCTTGCCCATAAAGCTTGGCAAAGAGTTGTCTCGAAAGATTCGGGGGTTAAGGAAAAAGCGGCCGCTTTTACTATCACAAGTGTAATGAAGTTAAAGTCTAAATTTGGAATGGGAGTTCCATTCAAGAATATAGTAAAAGCTGCATCGAAATCAATCGTTCCGAGCAAATGTGCTCGTAAAGTCATTCTATCAGCATTAAAAGGAGCTCGAAAAGCAGTCAAAGAGGCTTGTGGTAAACGAAAAATTGGTATTCCTCGTATTCTACCAGTTCCATCGAAAGTAGGAGGCTTCTTACCATTCCTGATACCTATATTCGCTGGTTTCAGTGCGACTGGTGCTATCGCAGGAGGAGCTGCTGGAATAGCAAAAGCTGTTAATGATGCTAAATCAGCAAAACAGGCTCTTGAAGAAAGTCAGAGGCATAATAGAAAAATGGAAGATATAGCTTTTGGTAAAGGGCTCTATTTGAAACCGCATAAAACCGGGCTCGGTCTTCGTCTTAAGTCTGGAAATGGATTGAGGAAAAAAAACAAAAAGATCGACGAAGTAAGGTTACCTTAGAGAGCTCTTACTAATATTGATCTCTTAAAGTATGCTAAAATCTTAAAAATACCATACTTCCGCGGTGTCTTTATGCGTAATGCTCTTCCTATTAATGGACCTCATTATCACGAATCTGCTATTGTTAATTTGGATGATGCTACTGGTCCTGGCACACATTGGGTAGCATATGGAAAGAGAGGTGTTGCGATGTTGTATATTTTGATAGCTTCGGCGACCTTCAACCACCTCTAGATTTGATGTTGTATTTGGGTGTTGATCGAATAAAGTACAATGCTGAACGATATCAGGACTATGATACATTCAATTGCGGTTATCTTTGTCTTGATTTCTTAAGCTCCAGGCTATATAAAGGAGCAGATAAGTGATTATCGCTACATTATCATTTCAACTATCATGAGTGATACATTGACATTGAGTCTTTCAGGCACATCTTCTACACTTGACGCTCAATTCTTCCCACCGAATGAACTCTCAACACATAAGGACTACGTTGTTGGATTGGTTGAACTTTTAACCTTTAATTAGATTCCGAATATTGACATAGATAACAACAAGTTTTACGTTGATAATGAAGTAATCTCCCTACCTACTGGAAGTTACGAGATCGAAGACATAGACAACTATCTTCGCGAAGCATTGGCTGCAAGAGACATACTTATCAGTCTCAAACCAAACAACAACACTCTTCGTAGTGTAATAGAGTGCAGTCATACAATTGATTTTCGTCCAAAAGATTCGATAGGCCAATTGCTAGGCTTCACACAACCACTTCTTTTATCAAACGTCTCTCATAGCTCTGATCTACTTGTATCCATACTCAAGGTCAGCGCTCTACGAATTGAGTGCAACATTACCATTGGTGCCTACATAAATGGAAAAAAGTGCATACTATACACGAATTCTTCCCAGCAGTACCACCAGGCTACAAGATTATCGAGGTTCCATCTCAAGTTATTTACCTTCCAATCACTGTGAAAAGCTTAGATCATATTCAAATTCGTATAGTCGATCAAGACGGACACTTGGTTAATTTTCGCGGTGAAGTAATAACAGTGAGATTACATCTGAAGCAAGTATAATGGGCATCGTTTACGGTCGCGGGTATATAAGGAATCGAAAATGTCGAAAAGTCATCAGTCGTCCGCGAACGTTGAGAACGCTAACACGGCAAAACATTCAGTTTCTAAAAAGCCTCGGCTTAAGAGTTGGTGGAAAATAACGTGTATAATCTTCTGATGTCAAAATGGAAGAAATTCTAAATATACAGTCACCCGTGACATTCGATGAGTCAATATCTCATTATGAGATTCACGCTCATCAACCTTACAACGTTTCATCTTACAATAATAGTGATGAAATTCGCATCTCGGTGCAACATCAAGACTTGTGTCTTTTGCCGTCAGCTAGTTCACTCTCGTGAAAAATACAAAGTTGGTAAACAACGCCGTCTGCCATATGTTTGAAGAAATACGATATGAGATAAATGCTATAGAGATCGATAAATGTAAAAATGTCGGATTAATTACTCTCATGAAAGGCTGCGTATCGATTTATCCCAGTCAAAGTCTAATCATACAAAATGCTGGCTGGCTCGACGTTGAGGAGAAAGAGCATTTGATGAATAGTGAAGGATACTTTGATATATCTATACCTCTAAGTATGACCCTAGGCTTTACTGAAGACTATCAAGCAAGGTAGTCGTTAACGTGAAGCATAAACTCATTCTCACTAGATCGAGAAATGATCTGAATTCCGTAATACAGACATCTACGAAGGTCGCAACTGCAACTACTGCAGAAGAGTACGAGAATTTCAAGATTGAGTTGATGAAAGTTGAGTGGCTCATGCCATATGTAGTATTATCTAATCAGCATAAAATCCGGATACTTAGTCATATTCAGACGAGTAAATCGATTGATATGAGTTTTCGTAGTTGGGAGCTGTACGAATATCCACTGCTTCCTACTACACCCAAACATGTTTGGACAGTCAAAAGATCTAATCAGTTAGAAAAGCCCCGCTTTGTTATTCTGGGCTTCCAGACGAATCGAAAAGGAATGAGAGAAGTAAATTATAGTCGTTTCGATCACTGCAATATCAGTAATGTTAAACTCTTCTTAAATTCACAATACTATCCTTATGGAAATCTAAATTTAGATATTGAACGTAATCAGTATGCTATGCTCTACGATATGTATGCCAACTTGCAACATGCATACTATGACAAGAGTATTGAGCCCATGCTGAAAAAGCAACACTTCATCAACTATCTACCTCTTATAGTCATCGATTGTTCAAAGCAGAACGAAGCTTTGAAAAACGCGTCAGTTGATGTTCGGCTGGAATTTGAATCCAAAGATAATTTTCCCGCAGGAACCTCTGCTTATTGTTTAATTATACATGATCGCATAGTTCAGTATAATTGTGCAAATGGCGTTGTGAAAAAACTCGTTTGATGTATTTAATAACACTCATTGTATCATAACAAAAATCGATTTCATGGAGAGATTTGAAACTTGCATTCCAATGCTCTCCTGAGTAGAGCGCTTTCATCTTCCCACTCTTGCACTACTATGCGCGCGCATTCAAGCCTCCTTTCTTGCGCTGCTTGTGGTGGGGATGGTAGTAGTGGTGGGGATATGATATAAAGAAAAGCTTGCTGCTAGTCAGAGTCATTCCGAGATGGAGTACTTAGTGGACATGCAAGGCTTTAAGCAGCCTGGCAATGACTTCATCCTCAAGGAGTTATCTATAGTTTCTCTAAGAGATGATATCGAACCTATTGTACTACTTTTCAAACAGCCTTTTCCATGGCGTCGACTCACAGAAAAGTACAAGCAAGAGAATACATGGTTGGAATATCATTATCATGGTATACCATGGTCATCTGGAGAAATCTAATATGTAGAAATCGGTAAAATTCTTCGGGAAGCCTTGCATGACTCTACTGCCGTAATGGTAATGGGATCCTTGAAGAAGAAGTGGTTGGAACGTTTCAAATTCAACGTAATCGAGGAAATGGGATATCCACCTCCAGACAAGATCAAACTCGTAACGGTTTGTCCTCATCATAATGGCGCCTATAAAGCCAGCTGTGCTCTTCACAATGTACGACTTATGAAGAAATACATGCGAGAGCAATGTAAGCAATTGGAGAGAAAAGATTCATCCATGAAGTGGGAATAAAAAAATACTTATAGAGAGGTTAAGTTACATGGTTGAACCTCACAGGTGGGAGCGATGGTTGGGGCTCCCATCACCTATAAATACGAGAAAACTTCCACATCATGCTCATTCGTACATCATGGGTTCACCACCTAGTAGTGCAGGTTATAAGCCTCTTCCTGATTCGAAAAATGATAAGAAACAGGAAAAGAAGGAAAAATCTTCTAATTGGAAACAGTATTCCACAAATACTTATTCTATGCCTGAAAAAGAGGGTTATAAGAGATTTAATTAGCGAGCTAAATTGATTGAATATTAGTCATCCCTCCCGTAACGGGTAAGTCGGTAAAACGCTCGGCCGGTGACCGCAAGGTTCCCGGTTCAAATCCCTGCATAGCCAACGATATCTTTTTTTCATCTAGAAGATACGTATCGGTAATGAAGCAAGCCGTCGGTATCAACAGCAGAAGGAAACATCGAGCCGTTGACGTCACCGACAGCATCGAGACGCAACATATATCGATCGGGGATCTCGCAGTCGACAACGCCAACGTTGATGACGTCAACGCTCCTCACCGCTCTCTTACCACTGCTCTCTTACCACCGCTCTATTACAATCTCGCTGTTATGTCCGCTTAACTCACCTCCTGTGTGGACACTGATGATTCGTCCACAAGTATCGTACTCTTACCTGCACGTCGCGACTGCGAAGCTGATTTGAATTTATTTGTTCCAATTGAGGTCTAATTATTATTAACAATTTAATTTACAAGGTTTTTAGTTATATCGATTGTTTTGTTTTTATTGGCCCAGATCACTTCACAGACGTTCAGTATACAAAGTTGACTGAGTTTTGATGGTGTATTATTAAATTCGCAAGTTGTAGTTTTGCAGTAGTATTTTAGCGAGTTTAGTCTTATTTCTTAACTGTACCTATTATTTATCTTATCAACTTATTATAAACCTGCGCACTTCAGATGGTTCTAAACACCCATTGTGGCAGATGCTGATTGTTACGATCCACACGCGTTCACGTGGCAATTTATAGTAAGATGATCAACTGCTCTTGCTAACACCGGAGATTGCACTCGACGGTCCTTAGCTTGTACTTATCTCTGTGGCACGGATCTGTATTCGAAGAGCTCTTTGGTGTATGCTATGCCAAGGGACGGATTTAGCATGCTCTTAAGGTGTCGTACGGATTTAGCACGCACCAAACACTAACACTAGCAAACACCGCCGCTTCACCTTAGAATCAGCCGTAACCGCCAGGGAGTAAGTCACTACGCAAAATGGTACTGCGTGGATCGGCTCCGGGGTTTTTAAAGCCTCGGTACCAATTCACGCGGTTATAAAATTGAGATAAAAAATATCGCGGTAGTCCAATCAGCATTCGCCACGAAGGATCGACGCGTACGTCTTGCAGTCATCGTTCACGCGCAAGGAGAACTGACACAGAGGTCAGAGCACTTGCTTCGATTTTCTGCGCTCTACATGTTTTGCAATTTAGTTGCTTCGTCACGATCAGTTGTACATTGCTTGTTTTAGTGCATGGTTGCAGTCACGCAGGCGTCATTTGTGTATAAATACATGCACATATGTTCTCATGTACTCTTACATACATACTCATTCATACATATACAAACATATTAATTACAAATATTAATTATTTATTTTCGCTTTATTCCATAACAGTCACTTCTTCGAAGATATGCTGTACCTGGTATATGGCAAATATGAACAATGTTTAGCGATTTTTAAATTATGCCTGATAAATATGCCTATTAAAATTGATAAATATGCTGATAAATATGCCTTCAAAAATGTAATCTTTTATTTTTAGAGAATTTAGAAATAGAAATAAAAAGTATTAATGAAAAAAGTGCCAAGGCTACAATAGAGTTACTCAATAGAAAACTATCTAATAACTATAAAAGTACGATTGAAAAAATAGAGTCACCTAGAATGAAAATAGTGGGAATAGATTTTTTTTACGTGGAATTCTCGCTACGTGCCCTGCCCATCCCAATCTGCGCGATTTTATTATTCTGTTAATATTTGGTGACGCGTACAGATTGTGTCACTCATCATTGTGTAGTCCCCTCCATTTCCCGGTTTCCTCATCTTTCTTCGGCCCGTATATTTTTCGCAAGACTTTATTTTCAAATACCCTAAAACCGTTGTCCGCCTGCTTAGTGAGAGCCCATGTTTCGCACCCGTATAGAACCACATGCATGCATTTTTCTAACGACATACTCTAATGTTAAGTTGAACAGCACCGTAGAGAACCCATCCCCTTGTTTTAAACCATCGCGTATCGTGAAGGGTTCTGATATATTACCGCCTACTCGGACCTTTCCCGTGCTTCCGTTCAGACATATTTGAATCAATCTCACGAGTTTTTTCGGTACACCGAGAAGTACTAGAATTTGATACATTTTGCTTCGCATAATAGAGTCGTACGCTTTTTTTAAATCTATAAATAGTTGGTGTATGGTTTCGCAAAATTCCCACTTTTTCTCTAACAACTGTCTTATGGTAAACATTTCATCGCTCGTCGATCTGTTGCGCCGAAATCCGCACTGATAATCTCCTACTATATCTTCCGTGAATGAAGTGAGTCTAGCTTGTATTACGTTTGACAGAACTTTGTAGCACGTTGCTAAAAGTGAGATACCCCTATAGTGATTGCAGTCTGTCTTATCCCCCTTTTTAAAAATCGGTATAATGATAGATTCCTTCCAATTTTTGGGTATTGTATCATTTTTCTTTTTATAGATTTTGAAAGTGAGCTCCACGCCCCCATATTTGAGTAACTCAGCTGGTATAGAGTCATTTCCCGCGGCTTTGTTGTTTTTTAGTTTTTTAATCGCGGCCTCTACTTCTTGGTAGCTCGGTTCCTCCACGTGAAGTTCAGCAGTGTGAATTTCGTCCCCTAATTCTTCCCTATTTTCGTGCACGTTTAATAATTTAATGAAATAATTTTTCCACAGCGACAGTAATTCGTTGTCATTTGTTACGAGGTCCCCGTTTTCGTCCTTCAGCAATTGCGCTCTACTCCTAAAACCCTTTCTGATGGCGTTAATCCCTCTGTACATTTCGTGTGGGTTATTTTCCTTACTGTTAGTTTTTATTCTCCTAATAAGATTCTTTTGATACTCCCGCTTCTTATTTCTGTAGATCGCGCTCGTCTGTTTCCTTAGGTTAGAATACTCTTCTACGGTCCTATCGCTTCTATTTTGTAAGCTATCTAATTTAGCCTTTTTGCGCCTTTCAAACCAGAGTTCGCACTCTTCGTCAAACCATGGTTTGCTCTTTGGCTTTTTCTTTTTACCCAGTACTTTGTTCGCGGCCTCTTTTACCGTTTTTTCGATGTCCCCCCATAAGCTATTCTGTTCGTCATTCCCCTCCGGCGATGTGTTTGCTTCTTCAAGTGCCTGAAACCTGTTATTAATTTCTATCTGGTACCTAATTCGCTCTGTTCTATCTCGTAGCTTCTCAATATCGAAGCTTTCTACCTTGTTTGCTCGCTTGTTTAAACTTTTATTAACAAATTATTATTTATTATTAACAAATTTAATCGTAAAATAAAATCTTAATATTCATTTAAAATTTTCTTTTTAAAGGTTGTTCATTAAATATTTATTGTTATAATTCTTTTTATTTAATTATTTAAAGTTAATTTGTTAATAATAACTCGATTATTTATTTATACTCAAATCAAAATTTAAACTATACGTTTATATATAAAATGTCCGTTAAAATACTGTATTTTATTAATTATTTCAATTCATCAACCCCTTTTTTTTTTTAATCAATAAACTTCTACTACAAGACTTAAGATCTTTTCAAAATTTCAAATTGAAATTGCGCGGTAAATTTCGAGTGCGTTAGATGGCAGCACTGCAGCGCTTCGAGTTCGACTGCAGCCACTCGATAGTGACGCTATCTCCAAGCTGATGCTACTTAGGCTATGCTTGTATTAACAGAAAAGCGTCTTTGAAAATTTAGAAATTGATTTATCTAACAATTGGAAAAAATAGCAGACGTTTTTAGTGTATACATAAATACACATTTGTCTATTCTAAATCACTCTCAACCATACCGAAATTTCAAAAGACCGTATATTCAAAATATTATTTAATCAGAAAAAAAAAAGATTTTTTTTTTAAATAAATAATAATATACTTCGATATTGAATAATAATCACTTTAATTTTTTCTTAAATTTCGTATTTAACATAAAACATTCTTTACAATTATCTATTAATTCAAATAAACATTTCTTACAAAATTTATTCTTAACTCTTTTCACCTTTTTTGGAGAAGGTGGCAAAGGTATTTCGCTAATTTGAACTATAACACTTTGAATACTAGCCTCTGACTTCGGTGGTGGAGGAGCTGGCATATATACTGCGGCAATAAGCTCTAGCTTTTTCTGCCTCAGTCTATTCTTTTTCCCTTTCCTAGTTCTTTTAATGACTCGACTTTCCATAAATAAAAACAAAGATTTTCCTATCAGTCTAACTTGTTTCGCTTTTAAAATAAATTAACATGCAGATAATTCCTTACTCTTAAACAAACATTCAAAGGCTATGTGTACTGCCCCACGTTGGGCGCCAAGAAAAAGAGCATGTAACATCTAACGATGCTACAGCGCTTATTTAATATAAATTACACCTTTAGCCTGCACTTTCGTGCAATAGCTGGGTGCTTTGAATGCTTGTTTAAAAAGGATAGAAATTAAAAGAAATCTTCTAGAAAATAACCCGGACTTACTCGGATTTAAGTTCTAGATGAGTGAGAGAGGGATAAATGACCCGGTGTTATCGGTTCATTTACCCAAGCGATAGTTTTAGGCAGGGGTAGAGAAGGTTAGGATAGATAACTAATAATTACTTACTTTTATTTGCTGTTAACTGGACCTCGTTGAAAGATGTTGGGTTCGACAAATAAAAACACCGAACACACGCAAATTCTATTCGATTTGAGTTATATTTTAATAAAATTTATACGACTTAGTGCAAATACAAACAAAATTTATACATACGCGACTTAGCGCAAATCTAATGCTACGCATACAAGCGCGTGAATCTAACTATTCGCGTACTAGCACGAATCTAACCGTGCTGACAGAGAGCCGGGACCGAAGTGATCTTGAATACTGAAGTTCGGCAGCACGAAGGGCCTAGAATCCTCCCTCCTCGATGTTGTTGGGGTCTCGTTCCGCCTAGATGCCGAAAATTATCGAGTGAGAGAAGCCGTTATATTTCAGCTTTCCCTCACTTACGCCGATTTTCCGCATCTCTCCTCCTACGTATCATAGGTCAGGCCCTTCGGTCCGCCTACGCCCTCTCCTCTACAACCGTGGTTCACGCAAATACCGTTGCTAACGCGCACGCCAATTTGTGTCGAATTTTCCAAGCATTCTGTTTATTGTAAATGAAGGTTAAATGAAATTTTATGTGAAATAATCAATGTTAAAATGTTAGTGCTTGTAAAATTCTCTACAAACCGATACCAAATAACTATACTTAAACTTAAAAGAAAAGCCTTTATGCGCATTATTCTTCAGAAAAATTATAAATAAATGAATTTATTATTGAATTTACTAATGAAAATAATACATTTTATCTGTCCGCAGCCTCAATATTTAATTTAACTACTTTATTATTCTTAGAGTTTAATAAATTTGCAATGCATCGTTATAACAATCGTAGCTTCACACCGACCGACTATTACAATAAAATATAAGACAGAAATAAACAAATAGACATTTGATCCATTCATAAATTATGCACAAGAAGCGAACTGTATAAATCGAAAAATATACAGTTTAGTGCCAAATAATAAATAAATAGATCGCGTTATCAGTTTGTTGTTTGAAAAATTATAATTATACTACAAGCTGCAAACAAACTATGCATTTATATATATATATATATATATATGAATAACCGATCATATCTACACAGACGATAATTCGTAATATTCCTTTTATCTGGATTAAATCTGTA
>JAZHPH010000627.1:0-32385 GCA_037356405.1 Nasonia oneida | reverse complement strand
TCAAAATGAGCCCTCGGGCGATTTTTTTGGTCACTCCAAATTTTGGATACAGCACTGATCCGGTTGACATGGATCGTCCCATATATATATATATATAACTGTTGTAATAATTGGAACAATTACGTTAGATTATAAGTTAGTTTGTAAGTAATTTTATATTATAATATATTTGATGCAACTGCATTTTCATTCTGGTAAATAAATAAAAATAAAAAAATTTTCATTTTCATTTCTACAAAAGTAAGATCGAAGTTCCACACATAAATAGGTACAGCGAGACTCAAGGCCACAAAAGTATCAAGTGGCTAAGAATCTCGCTGACCTAAACAACTTCCCCGCCAACGGCTAGAAGCGCACGTGCGGAGCTACGTTGCAGTTTCGGCGCGCAACTAGTTGCCAGGCCCCGTAAGGCCTAATGAATGCAACAAGCGTCGACATTGTAACGCGGCTGAGGTGAAGTAAGCTGGCGACAGCGTGGGAGGTCCGGAACCTCTTCCGAGCGCTCTCGAAACACGCTGCTCTCTCACTCCGTGATCGGGCGACGAAGCCGGCGGATCATTAAGAATTCATCCAAGAGTTTTAGATTTTTTTTGTTTGTTTTGAGTTAATTATAGACAAAGAAAGAAATTCATCTTTTAGAATTAATCAAGAGAAAGGTCATTTATTTTCGGTAAGGATTTCATTGGTTCAATTTACCGAATACAGAATTGTTATTGGTTAAAAGAAAAAAAAGGGAAATAAAAAAAGTAATAAATACAACGGAATCTTGGTTTCAATAAACTGGAGTATTTTGTTCAATCCACCCTTCAAAGTCACTAAACATTATTTGGAAAAGATCGGACCATTTGTATCTCTCACATATCAAAAGATCAAGGTAAGAAATCAAAAGATCAAGGTAAGAAGGAGAGAGTAAGAGTGTTGATCGTGGAAGCAAGCCGTGCGGATCATTCATTCCTTACGCATTTGCTTAACAACTGTATAGCTGTTCGTGTACATCAGACTCATAAAAAAACAAATAATATATTTTTGAGGGAGAATTAGCCAAAATCTCCCATAACAAAATTGGAGGTCCCACCGAGATTGCCGTGCCGACACGATCTAAGTTTTATTCTCTCGTCCAAATCTTAATTTTTGCATGAATATCTAAAAATTAATATATTGAATTAAAATAAATTTCGAATAAAAACTAAATATTACTCGAGTGAATTTGGTCCATTAACAAGAATGAAATAAACGGTTAAAATCAGTGTCCGCGTCCCAAAAGAAAGTTTAAAAATTAAATAAATGTGAAGTGCAATAATTGAACGCGAAGTGATTAAAAAAGAAAATTCTTTAGAAGTAAAATCACGCGAGGTACTTGTAACAAAGGCAAGTGTCGAATTTCAAACTGCGCGCAGCATAATCGAAAGCGTCGCTTGAGAGCTTGGCGTCGCGTCATCAGAGCCTTTGTGCCTGTCCAACGCGCGTGGGCAGTCAAGGGGTCGGCCATCTTGAGAGCTTCGGTTTTCCCAAACTTGCTATGAATAGTTGTTTTGTTCGCGTTCATTCAGCCTGTCAAGAAAGAAAGACGCGTTAGAAAAATATTCGAATTGGAAATAAAAATTATTGAGAACCTGAATTTTAAGAAAAAAAGGAGAAATGTTCAAGTCTTCAAGAATTTACTGAAAATAAAATCATTTTAGTCAAAAACATTTTTATGAATAGCACGTAAATATTTTGCAGTGAGTAATGTTAATTTGAAAAATTTGAATTTTTGAAAACAAAGTAAAAGTAGAAACACGTACATGAAAAGAAACACTCATCCAGTTTATTCGGGTTTGCAACATTGTTGACCACTGCGTAGAACCAAAGAAATCAGAAAGTTGACGTTGACCGTGGAAGTTTGAACCAGAAAATTTAGTTTGGCCCCGTGAACAACATTCATCGCACAATTTCCTTCGACCCTAGAAGAAAGAAATAAGTTGTAAATACATTAAATAGTCATTTTAGTACACAATTGTCTCACAATTAAAAAGCAAAGTCAACATTGTACGCTGAAGAACAACTTTAAAAGAAATTTTTATTATATGGCTTAATAATCGACTCAGAAAAGGAAACTTTTACACTGATATGCTTAATAAATTGTTTTTTTTTTTACGTATGTTTTATTTTATTGTCAACACACTTTAATATCAAGGTCAAAAGATTAACACTTTTAATAGTTTCAAACGAAAACTTACAAATGAACAAAAATCTAGGATAAATAACATTGTTATGTCAAAGCCAAGCCGTATAACTTATTTGAGCAATACAGAAAGCAAAATCACAACATTCAAAAAAACAAAGCGTGTGCCGACACTCAAAAGTTTATACCTACATGTTTTTCCTTGACTCGTCGCAGGTGGAAAGAAGCCGTTGAGAAGCCTTCTACCATCCTAGAACAAAAAAAAAAGGTTATTTAACACAAAGCAACAAGCTCTAGTGTTATGCAAACAATTTATGTTTAAGTAAAATTGCAAGGAAAACTTATCTGATTAGAAAGCAGCAACAGGTTGTACTGCATAGGGTAGGAAGTCCTGGGCCCACACTTATATTTTCACCCTTTATCAATAAACACCTTCAAAATCACCGTCATATTTAAAGGACACACTCGCGAACTAATAGATTATACGTGCGCATTATTTTTACCGCGATTTAACACCAATAATTGAAAAGCAAAGTACGCGACACGACGCGGGTGAGGTTAGCCACTGCAACATAGCAGCCGACGGCACGTGTTAGTTCAGAGCGAACGCGGGCGCAGACGCATGCGTGCGAAAGGTGGTCACTAGACGAAGCTAGTAACTTTACCGTGGTCCGAGACTAGGCGCGCGCAACTGACGCGGTCGAGTCGGAGTAGAGTCAAGAAGCAGAGAGAGCGCGCGGCAGCCATTTTGAGCGGGCGCGAAATTCAAATAGTAAGAGCGAAATATCGATATTTTAAGGGTTCTATGACAATAACAATTATTATTAATTAACTTAGATGTAAAATAGGGTTCATTTAACCTTTCCTATAAATAAATAAATAATTTTTTTCTCCCTTTTCCTTCTTTTCATTATCTTATTAAGAAAGCTTTACGCTCCACGGAATAATAATTAACGGTTTAGAGTTTAGTCAATTAAATATTAAGGGGACATTGAATTCTTTGTTTGCATAAAAAACGACTCAATAGTAAGAATTTCTTCTTTTTAGCGATAATAGTTTTGACTCGGGTTTTTTCTCAACTAATTAATTATTTTTCGCACTTAATTATTTTCAAACATTCTAACGATTGCCTAGATTATCAATTTTGTTTCTTTCATCGCGTTAACTTAGCTCTTTTATCGACTGACGACTTACATGCAATTTACATAGAGATTTCGAAACTTCGTTAAATCATTAATTATTTTTTGCTAGCCTTAACATCACGTACTGAAACTTAATGACTTAATTTAATTTGACTAACCAAATTTTATAATAATTTTCGAATAAACAATTAGATTTTGTTGATACTTTTTAGAATTTTAAGAATTTTAATTTGAAACTAGGTTAATTAATAGCATTTAACTCTTGAATACTAGTTTTTTTGGGGGTTTTTGGGAATTTAATTATTAAAACACACTTATTTAATTTCCATTTAGAATATAAGAAGCAAGCGAAGTTTATAACAATTAAAAAAAAATAATAATTGGTTTTTAGTCACTTTTTGGAACTTTTATTCATACTTGCGTGAATTATCCTTGAAATAATTATTTTTGCCCCTTTTACGAACATTACGTACCCATTTTACACCACTTTACAAATTCTTGTTTGCGGAACACGACACTTTAGTAGTTTTTTTTGTTGTTTTGGTCCATACCTTTTGCATGTTTCCAAGGCACGAAATTTTTAAATTTTGGTTTTTGAATTTATAAACAAAATTCTTGAAATAAAGATATAGTGGCGACAAGTGAAAGCGGAGTCATAAATTAAGCAAAATTCTACAATTAATTAAAAATAAATTAAGCAAGAAAAAGAAAACTAAAGTAACTGAAAGCATATTAAATAACTCAAAGTACCATAAGAGTGCAAGAAAATCAATCGACGACACAAGTGATTATTTAGATTACCTAGTAGATATAAAATACTTATTCGAGATGACGGGTAATGGCTCAAACGAGGATAATGCAACCGGAGGAGAAGCACAGGATGCCAGCATGTTGCTAATGAGCACCATGGCAAACAGTTTTGCACCTATGAACTGCATAAGTGGCATTCCAAGTTTTGATGAAAAGAAAAATCTTCGAGACTACATACAAGACTTGAGGAACGCCAGTGAATTAGTCAGTGACCCGATTCAGCCTCAATTCTTACAACACACCCTACACAAAATAACGGGGTCAGCAAAGAAAAGTTTAAACAACAAAATAATAAAAAGTGTAGAAGATTTAATACAACATTTAAAGCAAAGATTTGGACCCGGAAGAAATTTCAGTTACTATAATAATAAAATACAGAGCGTGAGGATGAGAGAACAAGACACAGTAGGCGATTTTTATGATGAAATAAACGTGCTCCTGAGTAGTGCTAAAAACGCTTTGAAGGAAGAAAAAGGAGAAAGTTTTAAAAATGAAATGATGGCACCATTGGAAACCTTAGCAGTGGGTATATTTATTAAAGGTTTACCTGCAAATTTGGCTGAACGAGTGGACTACAGTAAATCCAATGATTTACGAGAAGCTTATCAAGAAGCAGTGAGACTAGAAACCAGAATGGAAGCAAAAATAATTCCAGATTCAAGACCATACAGAGGTAGAGACCGATACTATAATAATCAGAAGAACTATAATGGGCCACAAAATGGTGACCATTATAGTCGCTACGGAGGATACCCACATGAGAATCGCTATCAAAATAATCAACAGAACTCAAATTACGTGGGGTATGTGAATGACAGAACACACAATGAACCGTCGCAAGATGAACCCCAGAATTATTATCCACAAAATAATTATCAAAATCCACAAAATAATTATCGAAGCAACAACTATCGAGGAAGAGGCTACCAAAGCAATTACGGCAATCAAGGTGGACGAGGAAGTTACAACCGTAGCTATAACAACGGGCAGTAACAACGCAATAATTGGCAGGCTCGGAATAGCAACGGGAACACGGGGAATCAGCAAATATTCGATCATGAAACTGGGAGATACTACGATGTCCCGCAATATCCGGATAGAAGAAATGACACTAATTGGCGCAATAATCATCAACAACATAATGATCAAGCCCAAAGAAGTAATTTAAACTACCAAGAGGCTCGCCACGACCCCAGGATGGCGAGCCAAAGCCAAGGTTACCCGAGACAGAACCAAATGCACTCGATGCAAAACCAAAGCACCGATCAAGTCCAAAATCAACAGATGCCCAGAAATACGGACCAGCAGCATTATCAGTAACAGTTACAGGCGTACAACGAGAACAAAAACACGAACCCAGCGGGTCCGAGCAACAATCAGCCGAAGGCGCCAGTGATGGCAATTTTGACAAGACCAGAGAACTATCAAGAATCTGGTCCACAAACTGTAAAGGATCTCAAAATGTTGATTGGGAGGATGACAAGGCCACAGCAGTAAGGATAAGAATACCAGTTGGAACCACCAAACCATGGGTGGAATTCATGATTGACAATGGAGCCACAGTAAACTTAATTAAAGCAAGTGTATTGGATGATGACATGCTCATCTGTACTGCTGACGCTAGAGAACTAGGCGGGATCACGAACCAGACTGTGAAGTCGTACGCATCGATATATTTAGACATAAAAGGTACCCCAGTAAAATTCCGAATAGTGTCAGATGATTTTCCAATTCCATTTGATGGAATGTTAGGACGCAATTACCTAAAGAAAGAAGAGGCTGTGATATCCTATTACAAAAATGCGCGAATGATAAGCGGAGATGTGATGCACCCAATACCGTTCATAGGACACGAAGAAGAACATAACCCAAAGAATCTAAGAAAAGGATATAAATGTAAACAGGCCAACGAAATACTAAAAGTAGAACCTACAAGTGAAGAAGGGAATGAAGTAACAGAACAAACAATAATCGGAGAAACAGAACAAAGCCCAGGGAAGGTAACACATACAATAAAAGCGAGGAGTAGACATGTGATACAAATCAACTTAATCAAAAGCAACCTGGAAGAAGGATACGTACCAAGAATTGACGTGGGGAATGAAAATCTCTTCATGGGTGAAGGAGTAGTGACAAACGTGAACAACACCTGCAAGATAATGGCCATCAACACCAGCGAACAAGACGTGACGATAGAAGTGGATCCAAAAGAACTAATACCTTTTGACACAGGACCAGATATCCTGCAAGAAACTGACAGCGAGTTTAATGGTGACATGATTGTGGACCAAATAAAGAGACTAGAAAGAGTAAAAGAAGCAATCAGGAGAGATCATTTAAATCGAGAAGAATTGGACATAGTCGATCGGATTATCGAAGACTAGTTGGACCAATTTCTACTCGCAGGAGACAAACTTCCATGCACAGATATGATTGAACATCATATACATCTAGAAAACGATGTACCCATCCATACCAAGCAATATAGACATTCTCCGCAACATAAGCAATTTGTAAGAGACAGCGTGGAAAAGAAATTGAGAGACAGAATCATAAGAGAGTCTAATTCTCCGTGCAACTCACTCATTTGGATAGTACCCAAGAAGCCTGCCAGTCATGGCAATCCACGATGGAGAATGGTTATTGATTTTAGAGAATTAAATAAGAAAATAATCAGAGATGCATATCCATTACCAAATATTGCAGATATCACGGACCAATTATGAGGTGCAACGTACTTTTCTGTCTTCGACCTGGCAAGTGGTTTTCAACAAATACCAATGGCACCCGAAGACTGCTACAAAACTGCTTTCATAACGATCAATGGACATTATGAGTATACCAGAATGACAGAAGGATTGAAAAATGCCATAGCGACTTTCCAAAGACTAATGGAAAAAGTACTTAGAGGACTTTGAAACATTGAAATGCTTGTGTATTTAGATGACATCATTGTTTACAGCAAAGATTTACAAGAGCATGAAAGCAGAATTAGAAATTTGATGCAAAGACTGAGGGAGGCGAAATTAGTTCTACAACCAGACAAAATTGAATTTTTCAGAAAAGAAGTGGGTTTTCTAGGACACATAATCAGTGCAAGAGGCGTGGAACCAAATCCAGAGAAAGTTGCAGCAATAGCTAAATTAGCCACACCCAAAAACGCAAAGAATATAAGAGAAGTACTTGGAATGTTTGGCTATTATCGAAAGTACATTAAAGATTTTGCTAAAATTGCAAAACCATTAAATGACTTATTGAAAAAGAATGTGAAATTTGAGTGGACCGAAAAGTGCGAAGAAAGTTTTGAAAAATTAAAGCAGTGCCTCTTGGAAGACCCCATATTACAATTTCCTGACTTCAATAAAGAATTCACTCTGACCACTGATGAATCAGACTACGCAATCGGAGCAGTCTTGAGCCAAGAAAAGGACGGATTTGATCACCCAGTCCAATATTTATCGAGGGCACTAAACAAAGATAAAGAAATTATTTCACCACTGAAAAGGAATGCTTAGCGGTACTATATGCTCTACATCAGTTTAGACCATATTTATTGTGCCGTAAATTCACATTGGTGTCCAACCATGAACCTTTAAATTGGATGCATAGCAGAAAAGACCCTGGACAAAGACTCACGAGGTGGATGTTCAGGTTCACAGGTTATGAATACACATTTAAATACAAACCTGGAAAATTAAATAAGAATGCTGATGCTTTGTCAAGAAATCCTCCAGAAATGACGAGTCAAACAGCAATAAACATAGTTCTCCTCTCTCTCTCTTGCTCTCGCTCGCCCTGCACCGATGGCCGGGCGAAAAGGGCGGCGCGCAATCAGCATCCTCTTCTGGACGGGAGCCGCGAAAATCCGAGGAAAATCCAGGACGCTTCGCTCTCTCTCTCTCTCTCTCTCTCTCTCTCTCTCTCTCTCTCTCTCTCTCTCTCTCTCTCTCTCTCTCTCTCGCTCTTGGTACACAGGCGAATGCACACAGCGTCCGAAGAAGTTCGACTGGCCGTAAAGAGCTGCTCCGGCACTGGGGCAGCGGCGGCGGCGGTGCCGTGGGTGGCAAATGGAAATTTCGATCTCGAATATAAACACGCTTGCGCACATGTGCGACGGGCGAGATAGATGGTCCGGCCGAGAGGGAGAAATGGACGGGAGAAAAAAGGCGAGCGGGAATGAGGTGTGCGTGCGGATTTTTAAGGCTCGCCGGCACACAGCGTTAAGAGGAATTAACATTCGAGCTGCCTGTGTGTTTTGCTGTTCCAACTGAAACTTTGACTCGGCTTGGCAACTCGGCCGCCCGGCGCTAGACACACCATATAACCAAGTTGGCTGCAAAAAGAGCCTCGGCGATATTCTCGGCCCGGGCAAAAAGCGCCTCGTACTCGCACTCGGAGTAGCAATCTGCATGTGGAATTGATTTTATTGGAGCGCGGCTGTCTGGGAGCAACCGTCTTATGCGCGTCTATCCCACTTGCATTGCAGATGCCAAGATTTAGTCTGCCGGCCCGGCTTTTAAGCTTTCATGCGGCAGTTTCGCAGATGCCCCGAGAGCACGTCGTCGGTTTGCTTGATTGGATTTTATTTATGCCACCGCGCTTCTAGTGGGATGAAAGGGATGCGGTCGGATCGTTCGAGAGCGGCACTTGCATCGTCTGCGGTCCGCCGCTGGAGGAAGGAGAAGGGAGAAAGGACACACAGCGACGTCCAATGTTAACATCAAGTTTATTTTTATTTTTTTTTTTTTTTTTCTGTACATTGCATCTCAATTCATAGTCATATACAGTACATTATGTCGTAATTATACGAAGCGAATAACTACTATGTACACTGAATAATCCGCTATCGATGAACCAACCCCTCTCATCGAACCAGCTACCTTAAAAGTAAAGTGCGCNCTCGGCTTGGCAACTCGGCCGCCCGGCGCTAGACACACCATATAACCAAGTTGGCTGCAAAAAGAGCCTCGGCGATATTCTCGGCCCGGGCAAAAAGCGCCTCGTACTCGCACTCGGAGTAGCAATCTGCATGTGGAATTGATTTTATTGGAGCGCGGCTGTCTGGGAGCAACCGTCTTATGCGCGTCTATCCCACTTGCATTGCAGATGCCAAGATTTAGTCTGCCGGCCCGGCTTTTAAGCTTTCATGCGGCAGTTTCGCAGATGCCCCGAGAGCACGTCGTCGGTTTGCTTGATTGGATTTTATTTATGCCACCGCGCTTCTAGTGGGATGAAAGGGATGCGGTCGGATCGTTCGAGAGCGGCACTTGCATCGTCTGCGGTCCGCCGCTGGAGGAAGGAGAAGGGAGAAAGGACACACAGCGACGTCCAATGTTAACATCAAGTTTATTTTTATTTTTTTTTTTTTTTTTCTGTACATTGCATCTCAATTCATAGTCATATACAGTACATTATGTCGTAATTATACGAAGCGAATAACTACTATGTACACTGAATAATCCGCTATCGATGAACCAACCCCTCTCATCGAACCAGCTACCTTAAAAGTAAAGTGCGCATGTACTGTAAACTCGTAGCCTATCTCTCGCTGCACACGCTCTGCACACTTACACGCTATACGCCCATACAAATAATCTCTGTCTCTTATTCTCTCCTTTTTGTGAGCCTACGGTAGTGGTATTTCGTTTTCGTGTTTCCACCCCGCACGCACGCTCGCACACTGACGAGAGAGCGAGAGAGCCGGAGGGAGGCTGGTAACGCGGCATTACGCTCTTATTTTCCCGCGCCCACGCGGCACGCCGGCAGGGGAGTATTTCATTAAGACGAGTTGAATTATTATGCCGCGCGTCCCTCTGCGTATGCGAAAGAGGCAAGTGTTGCTTCTGAATAGAAGGCGTCGCGCCGTCGGCGGCGATAAATTTTATTTCGCGGAGGTCAAGAGACTTGAGTCAGGAGAAAGGGCCTCGCTGCTCTCCATTAGTGAGCTTCTTCGGGGCCAAGTTTTTTTCGAAACCGCGGGCGGACTCGCGGAAGCGCGAGCGCGTAAATAACGAAACACGCGCAGCGCAAAAAGGAGGGCCGAAATTACGTCGCCACTTACGGTGATTAAGATGCGCAGGGGAGTAAATCCCGGGGAATTTATCGCCGCTGCTATAATGGTATTGTCGCGCTGCATGCCCGACCCTCTCGCTCTCTCGCTCGCGCCGCTGCGGCTTGACGGAGCGACGACTTTTTCCGAGGCCGCGGAGCCGGATCGCTCGGGGCGAGTTAGAATTTTTGATCCTCCATCCTCTTCGACTCGCGACAGCTAGCCGCCTCGACGGTATACGGACTATACGTTATGTTACTTATGTTATGTTATGTTATACGTAGATGCTACGATGACCAACATACGCGTGAAACAGAAAGCGATTATATTCGACGTGTATATATATAGTTGAGTGTTTGACTGACGACGCCGCTGTAAAAAACATCCTTAGGATCTGCGTTACACAGTACACAGCGTGTAATCTCGAACTTGACACTTGGTGTATGGCGTGGGCCGCTGCTTTCGCGCGAGCGCCCAACGACGACACACGTAACACGTAAAAAACAAGGGTGCGGCCGCGCGTACAGGTCTTGTCATATTTACAGAAAGAGTCGCCGAGAACATGTTGGCGCGTTATCGGCTCTTGTGCGGAGCGCAGTCCCTTTAAACTCCGTGCAGTGCTTACTCCTGCATCGCCTCTCTCCGGAATTTCTTCCTCTTCCTGCAGCTACTGGCTTGGCACAGCAGCAGCAGCAGCAGCAGCAGCGCTGTATACTCGAGCGGGCGGAAAGCGATTATATGCGCGTGCCTTTGTTCGCCAGACGCTGAATACGCGCGCGCGTGTGTGTGTGTGTGTGAGAGCTGCAGTGCAGCGCAGCGCGGGGCGGGAGACCGCGCGAGAATATTTTGCGAGAGGTAAGCAACTTCTTGAAGGGGGCGGGAGGATGTGCGCCAGCTCCTATCGGAATATTCCTCGGTAATAAGAGCGGAACGTTATACGGCCCGCGGCGGAGCTTCTGCGAGCGACGGGCAGTTGTTGTTCCTCGGCGCTTTCTTTCTCTCCTTCTGCCGCACCGCGTGCTCGCAATCGCACACGCATCGAACTCGGAAATTTATGCGCGAAGCGGCGCGTAAACGAGTTATACCCGCTGCCACGTCACGTCCCGCCGGCCGCCTGATCTATTCTAAGTTTTCGCTGAATTTCGCACGTCCTTTTTCCCGCGCGCCTAACGAGCCGCTGTCGGCGGAAAGCGGAAAAGTCGAACGGAGAGCGATAAAAGTTGATGAAAAGAAGCGCGAGCGCCGAGTCTCATGCCTTCGTGCTTCGTCGGAGGATGCCGAAAGGCGAAGGAGCGGGCTAAAGGAGCGATGGATAACGCGGGTTATCTATCGGCAAATTAGCATCGCTCTCCGCGCCGCACCGGGGCTAATTAAAACGGTAAGCTCTAATTAAATAAAGCCAATGAAGAAAGCCGTTCGGCCCGAGCCAAGGAGGGGCAAAGAAGACCGCGCCGAGAGAGCAGTGTGTGCACATGTGCCTACTATTGAGTGAAGGTTTGCGCGCCTGTGTCCGCTCTCCCGAGCAAACGGCCGCGGCTGTTTTTCCCCGCCGGCGCACACTCGGGCAGGGAGGACAGCGATCGGCGGAACTCTCTAGCCGCCGAGCGAACAAAGCAGCTCGGCCTGTCCCGTCTTGCGGCCGCCTCGTCGTCGTCGCCGTCTCACTGTTCACCTCAATAGCCGGGCGGGCACAATGGACGCGAGGAGGAGTAGCGGCAGCAGCAGTCGGTCGTTGGAGCGGGTGTCGAGGCCGGCGCCGTGCCGCATCGCCGCTGGATGCTCGCCTGCAATTCAGAGTTGCCGGGATTACGTCAAACCGAATGCTCATTACCGGCCGCCAGCGTTTAAGCGCCGATGAGGCGTCGAGCTCGTTAGCCCGCCGCTTGTCGGCCCGGTCTGACCGTGCCAGGGCTCGTTCATATACCGCGCGCGTTTTCAGCTCCGAAATGTAATTGGTCGGATCAGCGAGCTGCGCCATCAAAAGTTGTGCGCTCGCGCGCGGCTCGGCTGACAAAGCCCGGTATTGCTCGCTCGATTTCGCGACTGACTATACGCGACATGTCGGCCGCGTGCGCGCAGTCTTTGCTCCGGCCGGCGGATTAATTTTTTCTTTCGCTCGACTCGCGCGCCGCGTCAAATTCAGCCGGGCACTGGTTATTTTTCGCTCATCGAGTTTCAAAGGGGCTTGTAAACCGAGCGCCGGCCGTCGTTACTCGGTAATCGCATTTATTCGAATTACCGTGCAAAACTTGTTAGCATAATTATTGCGCCCGTTAGCTCGCGCGCGCTTGCGTAAATCTTCTTCGTCAATCAGTTTCAATTAACAAAGGCGCAAACAACTATAAAAGCAATTTCTATCTACATTTTGCGATGTTTAAAGCAAAATCCACATTCATTATTCCGGCGGCCCCGCGACAAAAAGAGGCAGCCGGAGCGTGCTCGGGCGGAGAGAGGGAGCAGGGAGGGAAACAGGCAAGAGGGACAGTCGTGATCGCAGAAGAATCGACAACAGAAATGACCTCTGTCAAAGCCAGAGAGTTGCCAGAAAGTTCGTCCAACATAGATTCAGACACTTCTATGACAGTAAAGCCGTCTAGAAGATCATGGCTATCGTCCACAGCCAACGAAGACAGCGACTTAGATAAACCACCATTGCCAGACCCTAGATACAGCGGGTTATGAGTGGAAGACTCAGAAACAACAGAGGACGAAAAGCAGGAAATACCAGAAAATGAGTATTCTCTTCAGAGGACAATCAAGACAAAACTATAAGTAATATTGCCATCGAGTTAAGTGCAGTAGAAGGATCTCAAAGTGAAGAAAACACTGATGAAGACTCGATAGAAAACCTGTCCGTAAAAACAACTCTGACAAAACAGGAAGTGGAAGAGGCTAGTAGAAAATTTGAAGAGAGTATGAGAAGATATGAAATGGATAAAGGAACGGATATCAGCGAATCAGGGACTGAAATAGAGATACAACTAGAACTACCTTCGCATTTCTCAGATGATGACAATGTGCCAGAAGACGTGCGTAAAACCATCTACATGTCGGACCCAAGGTTCGAAAACGAAGGTGACGTAGACGATGTATGGAGAAAAGGTGTCCAGAAACTAATAAAACAAGCACGAGAGAAACTACAAGAAGCATCAGGTCAAGAAAATACAGGAGATGAATCAGACGTCGACAGTGTAACAGATATTATATCACCACCAGTAAGAAGAACCTTATCTGTGACACCTACGATCAAAAGTGACAGCCCTACAGCCAACAGTACACCCCGAAACAAACTCAAAAGCAAAAGAAAACTAGGAGTACTGAGCGACATAGAGGCCGAAGAAGGGTCAATAATAGACATAAGATTTTCGAAGCCACCGGAACCAACGATGCCATTTCTTATACCTACACCACCAGACTTGGAACCGCTAAATAAAAATTGTGATTCCCACCAAGTCGATGAAGAATCTGACAGTGCTTTAACCCACATGACGGCAAGAATGATACGAGCTCCTCACAACATAATCACTGTGAGAGAATGTCTCACACACAAGAGGGACATTTTTTGTCAGCCGATTGTGGCAACACGTGGTCCGTCGCCAGACTGCTAGAAGAAATAGGAGTCATTGATTTAGCAAAAATAAAAAAACAAGAAACCAAAGTCAGGACAAGTGATAATTACTCCTTTTAAGAAACATCACATATTTACGGTGATAGTGAAAGACAAATACTTCAACACCATCAAAATACCGAATCTACGTGAAGCACTCATAAACCTAAAACAAATACTCGTAGAGAAAAGTATCAAAAGCTTTCGAGTGGCCAGAAAAGGAGATATCTTGGACTAACTAAGATCTCCAACCATCATAGAAATGCTCTATGAACACTTTCAGTGAAGTGGGATAAGAGTAACCATGTATTATGGCAAGGCAGAAGTACTACCTGAAAAACACAGGAGAGATAATCAGTTACCTTCATGATAGTTTAACAGGAGGACATAAAGGAATTAACCAGACTTATCAAAAGATAAGAGAGCGATACTATTGGCCTGGAATGAGGAACGACGTTCAAGACTACATTAGGCAATGTGCGAATTGCCAGGAACAGAAAATAGAACGATTCAAGACAAGAGAGGCTTTCGACAAAGTATCAATAGAAACCGTAGGGAAACTTAGAATGACACCGAGAGGAAATTGTCATTTGCTAACCATGCAGTGTAATCTAACAAAGTACCTCATAGCAATACCCATCAAAAACCTACATGCAACCACAATTGCTGATGCATTAGCGAAATACCTCATTTGCCAATTTGGAGCACCGAGAGCAATACTTTCAGACAGAGGAACCAGCTTCTTGTCGAACATAGTTGAATCTCTACTAAAGTTATTTAAAATAAACCATTTAACAACTTCAGGATATAGACCTCAAACAAATGGATCACTAGAAAGAAGTCACACTCCGCTCATAGAATTCATCAGAATATATTCTGAGAAATATGATGATTGGGACCATCTGACACCATTTGCCACCTTCACGTATAATACTAGCATACACGCGGCAACCAATTTTACCCCTTTTGAACTGGTTTATGGGAGGGTAGCTCATTTTACCTTAAGGATACCATCCGATGAAAAATTAAGAACCTATAATGTTTACATGCGAGATCTAGTACTAAGATTGGAGGAGATAGCTAACAAAGTCAAAACAAAAACGAGGTATGACAAGAAGGTTAGAGCGTTTAAGGGCAAAGTGGGCGGATATGCTAGGTTAATTAATGAACCCCGAGTCAGTAAATTTGATGCATACAGAAACAAACCCTTGAAAATCATTGAATTCGTTGGCAGGAAAAATGTAATTTTAGAATATCCTAATAGCAAAAGAATTAGAAAACACATATATAATATAATAATAATGACCCGAAGTCAACCCCTATATCAAATAGACCCATTGGACCCGAATCCTGGCATCTACTTCGAGAGAGTGGATGTCATGAGGACAAAAAGAGCTGACTGGAAAATTCAAATCTACATCGACGTAGATGAATTCATGTAGACACATGCACCATTAGAGTCATACAAGGCCGTCTATAATAGCTGTTTGACGCGAATCGAAGAGACCAAATGCAAACATGCATTAGGACTAGATCTCATAAAGTTGAAGTACCAAACCTTGAAAGAAGTGCAAAAACAAATAAACGAAACCATTAAAACAATGACACACCAATCGTATCCAACAGTGAGAAACCCCAGAAGTATTCGAGTGAAAAGAATAGCACCCCTAGGAATAATAATAGCAAACGCTTATTCGGCCTAGTCACCTCTGATGACGTGGACAACATTAACAAGAACATAGACACGTTATTTCAGGACCAAAATATCAGCGCAATTTGAAGAACTATATAATATAACCAAAAACCACCAGAAAGTGCTCCAAGGATTCGAAGCAAGCTTAACCAAAACAGTGAACAAAATGATAAAAGAAGAAGATGGACTAAAACATCTAATAAAAATAACCGTATATGTGAGGCGCCTAGAATCAACACTGCAACACTTAATAAAAAGCAACGAGAAGGTCTTAAAAGTACTCAGATACCTGAAAGAACGAAAGATCCATCCGGTACTTATAACAACAAGCATGCTACATTAAATTATGACAGACGTAAAAAGAACCAGCGAAAATCTGAACTTTGCCATACCCACAGAACACTTGAGAATAGAAGAAATAACCAAAATACCAGAAGTCGACGCAATCCATCAAGATGGAAGGACCATTGCCGTGATACACGTACCCCTAGTGGACAGAGAACCATATCAGATTTACAAACTACATTCGGTGGCAGTGCCACAAAATGGTCAAAATCAAACAACGGAGATAGTGTTCGTAAAACCATCGCACAAATATCTGGCAGTAAATTCTAACCAAGAAAAATACGTTAAATTCAATGCAGAACCCACAATCACATGTACCAAAACGCATTATGCCCTCATATGCCCAATACTTGGTCCACTTGAGAGCACACCGACATCAAAGGACTGAAGTAACAATGCTATTGAACCCCAACACGGCAGGACTAAAAACTTGTGACATAAGATATGGAACCAGTGCAAAATCCCAATGGAAATATTTAGAAAATGACCAATCCTGGCTATACTCAGTTGTCAAACCAGAACAAATGCGAATTTCATGCACGAACGAAGGAGACACCCAGTACCAGAACCCAAACCGTGATACACCTCAAAGCATTGAAATAATTGGACCTAAATCTGATTTTAACCAAGCCAAATCCTTAAAACAAATGATAGAAAAATTAAGTGAATTAAAAGAACATAAAAGACGCGAATACAAGACACCATTCTATATAGCGGTCTAACCTTCCAACTGATTATGATTGCAGGCATCATAGCATTTATAATGGGAATGAAATGTGGAATGATGATACCCTGCCCAAAGTTAAATAAGCAAACATATAAAGTACCCCAAACTAACGAACCAAAACGCGACAGCCCCATAACTGAAACAAACCTAACAGAAACCCCTAGTACTTCTAAAACAAAAAACAATAAATCAAATAAATCCAAATCGCTCATAATAGAGACCCAATTTAAAAATGAAGCAGAATGCGATTATTAACACACCCCTATATACGGACCAAGCTTTAACAATACATAACCTAAAACACAACAAAAAATGTATATTTACAGAGAGTAACAAGATGACCACGGCAGCTACGAGTATATCAATATTCTGCGACATGCAAGTACCAGTTTGGACCGTTGTGCGAGAATTTGAACAAGTTGGGATACCACGGTGCATTTTTACCGAAAAACATCGAACAGACCCCGGAAGCAAAAAAATAAATATAACTTATGATACAATAATGGAGAGAGCAGTACCAGTATCGATAAGAAGGACACTACCCAATGAAAACATCCCTACACCAGTAAAATGAAACCCTTCAGTCCAAAGCGAAGTACGAGTAGTAACCAACACACAGCAAACAAGAGAAATGACTAAATATAGGCTATTTTGCATTTTACCCTGGCAAGGCATCGACAAAGAAAAAGATGAGAACTTTTTCGAGCACTTTGCGAAGTTTGGAAAAATGGTATATTATGAGACCATACGAGACAAAAAGGGACGTTTATCATACGGATACGTTCAATATTTTGAAGAATCTGACGCAGAAACAGCAAGGAAAAATAGTGACTCAATATACAAGGCAACCTTTGCTGAACCTAGAAAGAGAAAACAAATCGAAAATAAAATAGACGAGAAATTCCACCCATACTGCAAAAGAAACATTGACCTGTACTTGTATGAATTGCATGACCAAATTTGCAAGAAACAATCTAAATGGACCAGTTGCGAGAACCTCACGACAACTTCTTCCACCGGAACAGTAACTCCTCAGCATGTTCCCATGCTAACTAAGATCAGAAAGGTGGTTAAACCGTAAATAATTCAACAAAAAGTACCAACGATAAGCAACATCGTAGAACCAAAACTACCAAAACTATCAAAGTTACCAGAGATGTCAACACCAAGTGACACCATAGAAGTCGAACCAGATCGAGACACCACCATAAATAAAGAAAAACGTTTAATTTTTTAACTGGACCCAACTAACTCGTACTTTGTAACTCGTTAAAAATAAAAACACCCCTAAAAATGTTTTAGAAAAGATGGATGTAGATGAAAAATCTAAAGAATAAAATAAAGTAAAAACCCCATTGCAACCAAAAATATTTATCTTCCTATCATGAACCTAATTAACAAACTAACCGCACATACAAAAACACACAAACACAACACAAGCATTAAACAAACACAGAAATAGAAAGGGGAACATTAATGATGACAATATGTGAGTCACAAATGACCATATTAACTGAAATGTCCCCGTTAATTCTATCAACAAAGGTTTAAAAAGTTAACACAAAAATGTTTTATCTCCACATACTTGGACGTAGTCTACTCCTGCATAGCGTTGAACCACATGCAATAATGTCCCTTAAACCAAATCAGACGCAGAATTTTTCTTTTCCTTTATTCAACTCACACATTCAGACATGAAATATTGTTGTCTCTTGATAAGCCATGAACAACAGTAGCCTGCAGGTCAAATCCACAAACTAAACCTCCCGCTCGCTAAATAGAGCAATCAAGGAAATAGGTGAATAAGGCCCATTTTCTCTTGCTGTTAGTGGACCTGTTCTGCTACGTCTCTTAAATTTACTTTCTTTCTCATAACTCAACCTAAATTCCACACACACATACGAATAAAAGATAAATGATGACCAGCGTTTTCGCAGGACTGATATCTCCCATAAACACAAATTACGACATTCAAACAACAAAGTTTAACCCACACCACCCAATCCCTATAACCAAATTTCCACGAACAACCAACTATAACCAAATAATAATAATAAAAAAAGATCAACATTATCAAACCCCATAATAATAAATGGACGAAAAACTAGGAACCCCTAAAAATAAATAAATTGCATGACCAAATATGCTACACCATACCATACAATCATACCTTTTGTCTTTCATTTTCTCTTTGTTGCAAGAAAATGGATCAAAACAAAGTGGACGTCTTAGACATCACGGACATGGGAAATTCAAAAGTCCTTATAAAATTAAGAGGACAAAAGGAACACGCCATGAACAACTTCATGACACATGAACCATGTGTCATTGCATTCTCGCCGACAGCCACACCACAACAATATATAGCAAATATCGAATACGCAAACGAGGAAAACAAGAATAAAATCATCAAAGGAAATACCAAGTCAAAGTCCCAATCCATAATGGAGAAAATGGGGTATATAGAAGGCAAAGGTTTAGGAAAAGAACTACAAGGCAGAATGGATCCAGTAAGAGCGGTACCAAATGAACACAGACAGGGCTGCTACCGCCCTAGACTATTATTCAGACTACAATGACACAAATTTTGTCACTGAACAAAACCTAGGACCACCAGTCATCACAGAAGAACCAGGAGAAATAATAAGAGTAAACAGGATAAATGAGAAAACATTGTCAACAAACATAAGAGAAAACCCAGTAAATATAAAAGCAGACTTAAAACAATTTGGACCATGCGACATAGAAACAGTTTACACTGACCAACTAGGCAATACTAAATTAGTAGTAAGGTACCAAATACCTCTACACAATAAAAAAGCTGTGGAACACGCAACAGCAGCAATAAAAGGTTATATACAACATACAATACAAGAAATCCCCGTGGAAACAACATTAGCAACAACAAGAAATATACCACTGGTGCTCCCGATACCACCATCACTACCACCAGCAGTTCGAACACCAATATTAGCTACGCCACCAACAGCACCAACAGCACAGCTACAAAAATTTCCGAGTGAAAGGCAAATACCTATGCCGGAAGTAGTAACAGGGCCATTAGACGATACATCGGGACTAAGGTTCTGTGCCCAAGTACCTTTGGGCATGGATCCTGAAACGTTAGCAAAAATATTTGCTGTGTTTGGACCACTGGACCACATAACTTTCATCCCACACAGAAAACAAGAATATAATACACCACTAAGGAAATACCTAGCTTTTGTACAATATTTTAACAAAGGGGATGCAAGCAAAGCCATAGATAATAATAAAAAGCCAAAGCAATGATAAATTTAAACAGAAATGGACATCACCACGACACCTCCAAAAAAATAAAACAGAATACAGGAAAAACCACAGTGTATGCGGCAGAATGAGTGATTATAGAAATAAAGTGGACCATGAATATGTATGCAAGATACAAAACGGAGAGAAACTAAAATATCATAAAGAATGTGGGAAGCGCATCCAATATCGATACATAGATGTTCACCAACAACACTGCAAAAGGGACCAAGAACACCTATAAGACGCAAACTCCGAAATAGAAAATGACCAAACATGCAGGACCCAACCCGCATCGCCTGATGTAATTATAATAGAAGAAATGGACCTGGAAGAACTGCAACAAAATGTTGAAACAAACCCAACAGCAACAGCAATGGACCAAAACCTCGACACAATCAATGGACCACAATCCACACTGCTTCGAGCAAAAACAAGACCAAGTTCAAGAAGAAGAGGACGACAAAATGAGTATCCATAGTTATGCGCAACTGTCACAGTAAATCTTTTACAAAATTTACATTATAATTTATTGTAAAATAGTACCAAAAATAGGGGGACCCAAAGAAATAAATAACATATTCTTATATTTTTATACTACATTAACTTTTTGATTGCAAACCTCATGTATTCAAATAAATATAACAAAATATAACAATATAAACTAACAAAATGAAGTATCTAAACATAAGACAATTAGTTAGCGCAGGAAATCGGAAAGTACTAACAATTTGGCATATAAGATATCCAATGTAAGACCACGGACCACAACAACAAAAGCAAGTGGAATATTAATTAAACCAGATGTCTAATACCCATGAATAATACCAAAGCAACAGAATGATTCGATAATCCCTGCAACCACCCACCCGAACATAAAAACAAAACATTCAGGGCCAAAAGAAGTCTTGTCAAAGGCGTTTCTCTAATCAAAATCCCACCAATCAAACACACCAAGTGTATATTCAAGCCAAACAATCATAGGCTAAAAGCATTAAAGAACCATGAGCGAAAGCATCAACATATGATATAACTATACATCTATGTATGTGTAATTTTTTTTTTTTACGTGGCATTTGGAACTCGAAAGTTCATCGCCTCATCTACGCAAGCTTTCCACGCTGCCCTATCTTGTGTCAGCCCCACCCAAGATGCACCTCTCCGATCGACACCCACCCGTCCTATTTCTACTAGATCCGCTTTTACGTTGTCCTCCCATCTACGTCTAGGCCAACCTAGAGGTCGCGTTACCATCGGCCTGCCCTTCATGACACGCGCTGCCGTACGGTCGTCTCCCATTCTCGCTACGTGGACATGTAGATCATGTGCTGAGCAATAGCTCACAGGGAATCAATAACATCAAATAAAGGGTAGAGAAACAGCAGAATTGACTGAAGACCAGTGCAAATAATAAATAATAATAGCGGTCAAAAGAAAATTAAAAACCCTTATCCCTCCTAATAAGTCGAATCGTTCTGACAAAATTTTATTTTTTCTTTTATTCAATCACAACAAACACAAATTCTTCCACTTACGGGACCACGTACCACAAATTAACGGTATCACAATTGTTTCTCGGGGACGAGAAACGTTCTCAAGGGGGGCGGGGGGAGGATGTTACGTGACAACTTTCCCGATCTCGCATTTGAAATAATAATTTCAAAAGTAAGATCGAGAAAGTTCCACACGTAAAAAGGTACAGCGAGACTTAAGGCCACAAAAGTATCAAGTGGCTAAGAATCTCCCTGACCTAAACAACTTCCCCGCCAACGGCTAGAAGCGCACGTGCGGAGCTACGTTGCAGTTTCGGCGCGCAACTAGTTGCCAGGCCCCGTAAGGCCTAATGAGTGCAACAAGTGTCGATATTGTAACGCGGCTGAGGGGAAGTAAGCTGGCGACAGCGTGGGAGGTCCGGAACCTCTTCCGAGTACTCTCGAACCACGCTGCTCTCTCACTCCATGATCGGGCGACGAAGCCGGCGGACCATTAAGAATTCATCCAAGAGTTTTAAAATTTTTTGTAGAGTTAATTAGACAAAGAAAGAAATTCATCTTTTAGAATTAATCAAGAGAAAGGCCATTTATTTTCGGTTTAGTGAGGATTTCATTGGTTCAATTTACCGCTATCTTCTTCGCTCTTCTGCGACTCTTCGTCCGTCGATGGCGCATAAAACGGCTTCAACTGCGCAGCTGGCGCAAGATCTACTTGCTCTCCCATTTCATCGACCAGTCGATACGTATTGGTACCGCGTATCTCCACTATTTTATACGGCCCAATATATGGTAGCGCTAGTTTCGCGGAGCGCTGCTCCGCTCCGGAAAACAGCACGCGATTTTGCCTTATCACTAGGTATTTTACTTTGTATGTCACCGGTTTACGCTTGGCGTTATAATAGCGCTTCTGACGATCTTGCGCGTTCTGCGTCCTTTACGACGCTTGCTCGCGCAGCTGGGATAAGTCCCACATTCGATCGTGCCATGCATCGATGCTCAATCGCTCGTCCCATGAGTTATGGTTCTCCTCGATGAGCGCGCGCATCATGTTATTTATGGTGCGATTCGCCCTCTCCACTGGGTTCGCCTTGGGGTGATATGGTGGCGTCAACTCATGTCGCACGCCTTGTTCTGAGGTATTGATCAGTGGCCTTATTTTTGAATTCTGTGCCATTGTTCGATAGGAATACCTCTGGCGCACCATACCGCAAGAAGACGCGCTTAATCGGAATGCACTCTATCCAGCGGGTGAACAAGTCTCCGAATATGAGAATATATTCGTATCCTCGAGCGGTCTTGGTTTCGGCCCCATGACATCTCCCGCTATGATCTGCCATGGCCGAGTACTCGTTTTCCCATCAAGCCTATTGGCGAGCGCTGCTCGACTTTGCATTGCTGACAAATGAAGCATCGTCGAACCTACTCAGCGACGTCGGTGTACATACCGGGCCAGTAAGAGTACATTGCGACGCGCGCACAAGTTTTCTCACGCCCCTGGTGACCGGCTGATGGCTCGTCGTGACACTCTCGCAAGATCTCTGCTCGCTTTTCTTTAGGCACGACGATTTTCCATGCCGTATCGTCATTCATAGATGCTGGCAATTTCTCATCGGGGCAGAAGTAGTACAGCTGCCCGCCGTGCATCTTATACAGCGGATATTTGTTCGGATGCAGCTGTATCTCACGGACCTTTTCGCAATACCATTCGTCCTGGGTTTCGCTTGCCCATCCGTCTACCTCGACTGGTACTGTGTCTCCTTCGTACATACGCGACAATGCGTCTGGTACGGCATTTAGTAGGCCTTTTCTATGCTCCACAGTGTAGACGTGGCCCTGCATTTCTAGTGCCTGCATATCTTGCTAGGCGTCCGGTGGGATTATGCAAGTTGCATAGCCACCGCAAACTACTGTGGTCCGTGACGACCTTAAATTGATATCCCTCAATATAAGGTCTGAACTTCCGTATAGCCCAGATGACAGCGAGACATTCACTCTCCGTGACACTGTAATTTCTCTCGGCTTTCGACATCGTGCGGCTCGCGAATTCTAAAACCCGTTCTTCTACGTTGATTACTTGGAAAAGTACCTCGCCGAGCCCGGTGTCACTGGCGTCCGTCTGCAACACGAACTGTGATTCGAAATCTGGGAGATGAAGAATCGGTGCAGACGCTATCAGCGCTTTCACTTGTTGGAAAGCGTCTTGCTGTTCCGTCCCCCACTCATATTTTCTGCCTTTCTTTGTCAGACGATGGAGCGGTTCAGCGACGGTGGCGAATTCTTGCCAGAATTTGCGATACCACGACGCCATTCCTAAGAAACGTCTCAGCTCTTTCAGGTTTTTCGGTGCTGGATACGCCACAATGGGCGCAATCTTCTCTGGATCTGGCCGCAAACCATCGTGATTAACCAGGACGCCGAGGTACTTCACCTCTTCTCGGCAAAAGAAATTTTTGTCCCGGTTGATCGTCAATCCAGCCGCGTTTACTCTCTGGAGCACTTTCTCTAAGTACTAGAGATGCTCTTCGAACGTCTCTGTCGCGATGATGATATCATCGAGATACGAGTACGCGTATGGCTGGAGTTCTGGGCTGATCACTTCGTCGATCATTCGCTGGATGGTCGCTCCAGCGTAGGCTAAACCAAACGGCATACGCGTGAATTGGAATAAACCTAGCTCAGGAGCTGTAAAGGCCGTCAGAGGTCTTGCCTACGGTTTCAACGGTATTTGATGGTACGCGCTGCTAAGGTCCAACGTTGATATGTACTTCGCTTTCTGCAGTTTACGAAGGATATCATCCATGTTAGGTCATGGATATGCGTCAGCCTTAGACAGTGCATTGATTTTCCGAAAATCGACGCAAAAACGATATTGCCCATTCGCTTTGCGCACCATCACTACCGGACTTGACCAAGTACTGTCAAAGGGTTCGATGATTCCCGCAGCAAGCAACTCTCGTACTTGCTGATACATCTCTTCCTTATTTTTGGTGACACGGGGTAATATTTATGTTTTATCGGCCTGGCCGATCCAACGTTTATCCCGTGCTCGATCAACTGCGTCCGTCCGATAGTACGGTTGGACTTTAGCAGAACGCTGTCTAGCATTCTGCGAATCTGCACGTGTTCGTCGTCACTGACGTACGCGAGTCCAACCTCGGCGATATCTATCGCCCTTGCTGTAGCTATCGTAGCCACCTGAAGTTGGACAATCTTTCGCTCCTTCTTCAGATACAGGACGGTTTCATTTGGATCGTGGACTGCGCCGAACAGGCGTCCGAAATTCGTCCCAACTAGACATTCGTTGGTCGCTTCGGGCATGATCGCCACCGTTAAGTCGCGTTGTACACCCTTGACGTCGAATGGCAAGTCCACAAATCCCATGATCGACAATGTCTGACCATTTGCACACTGTGCTTGACGGCCATCGCGTTGTCGCAAAGGTCGACCGCAGGCGCTAGCGATCTGAAGTCCTAACGACCCCATCACGGTCATAGCGGTGCCTGGGTCGTAGGGAGCCTTTACTCTGAACCTTCCAATGGCCACTTGTACCCACCAGCGCGACTCGTCTTCATTTGGCGATATCGTCGGCTGGCAAGATTCGCTGGAAAATAGTGCGACCATGCGATCAAAATCGCCTGAGGTTTCGCGCGAGGTATCGGATACTCTGTCACGTGCCTCTCCTCTCGGGGAGACTTCTCGCGCGCCGATTCAAGAGAAGTAGTAACCTCGCCTACTCCTCCTTTTTGCCGTTTCCCTTACCCAAGGGACATTCTCAGGCAATGTGATCTTTTCCACGGCATTTGAAGCATTCTATTGGCTTCTTCTGCTCTCTTTGGTCCGATTGACCAGAACTCTCGCTAGACCTCTGGCTTTTGCGCTTCGGACTAGGATGTCAAATCAAAAATTAAAGAAAAAAATTATACAAAAAACGATTCTGATAAAAAGAGTAATGTAAGTACTTTTACAGCCAAGTTTGAAGGCAAATGTTACAACTGTGGAAAAGTTGGACACTACAAAAATGCATGCACGAGACCACCACAGCAGAGCAACCGAGGACGAGGTGCTCAATCCAGTCAAGATCAACGAGGTCATCAAAGAGGCTACAACAGAGGTGGAAACTCCAGAGGTCGTGGCCGAGGCAGAGGACAAGGTCAACCCAGAAGTGAATCTTCAAGCGAGCAACGGGGCAACTATTCATCCGAATCATGGATTACGCAGGTATGCGACGACCCAAAGATAAATTAGTTATCTTCTACTTCGACTCACGAGTCTAGTAGAGATAATAAAATAAGCCAGATAAATTATGTATCGGAGAATAATGAAAATTATGAGAATTATAATGAAATAAATTGGTTGTTAGATAGTGGTTGCACAGATCATATTATAAAAAATGATAAATTCTTTGATAGATGTGTAGATTTGAAAAATCCTGTTGATGTAAAATTACCAGACGGTAAAATGTTAAAAGCAACCAAAATAGGTACTGTTAAAACTTATTTTAAAAATTATTATAATCAAAAATATGTTGATATAAAAAATGTCTATTACGTTGAAGGCATTAAACAAAATTTGATGAGTCTTGTAAAAATAACTGAAAATTATACAGTATTAGCAAATGAAGATATTGCAAAAATTTTTAATAAATCTAGAGAGTTAATAGCTGTATCAAACAAAAAGGAAAATTTGTTTTATATGAAAAGTTTTGTATTAGAAAAGAAAAATAAATCCATGTATGTAAATTCTTCCTCCTTGCTCTCTATTGGTATTTATAGGGATGAGGGTAATGCATAAGCATAGGGAAGGTTCTGGCCAATCAGGATTTAAGCAGGGTGTATGGCTCAGCGGGGGTGGCTCCCCTTTTATTAATCATGTTCCTTAGTACGTGTCCCCTAGCATGGCCGGCTGTAATAGTTTTCTTTATTGTAATTTCCCTCATTGTCGTATCGATTTCCGCTTATTTGGGTCGTTCGGCTGAGATTTATAGCTTCCTTATTATATGGTAGATCTGGGGTGTCTCCCCCTGTTTGACCTGGTTTATTCAGGATCGACGCCCTTTCATCCGCCGTCGCGCGTGTCAGTGGTTTGGCTGTTTTGTCGTGCTCTGCGTTGCCGACTGTTGCTGGTTTGTTGGTCTCCGTTATGCCTACCGTGGAACAGTTCTATTTACCATAGTGAGGTACTCCTTTGGTCGAGCGTGTTTAGATCATAGTAGGCTGACGTGACAGTACCGAATACATTTGAGTAGGCGTTAAACTCAAATGAATATAAATAATGGCAAATTGCGATGGACTCTGAAATGAAAAGTCTAAAGAAAAATAATACTTGGCAAATTGTTGAAAGACCAAAAGATAAAAAAATCATTGATGTAAAATGGGTTTATAAAAAGAAAAATAATAATGTTTATAAAGCGAGATTAGTTGTAAGAGGATTTCAACAAAAAGATTATTTAGAAAATGTTTATTCACCAGTAGGACAAATGCAAACTTTGAACATTTTATTGTCTTATAGTTGTAAAAATAATTTATTTATAGAGCAAATGGATGTCGAGGCAGCGTTTTTGAATGGTTATGTAAAACCAGAAGTTTACGTTAATGAACCGAAAGGTTATGAAACCGGAAACAATAAGGTTTGCAAATTGCAAAAGGCATTATACGGATTACAAGAAAGCCCAAGGGCCTGGTATGATTGCTTCAACAATTTTATCGAATAATTACTTACTTTAACTTTGTGCGAAGTAACTACGATCACTGTTTATATGTAAATGCAGCAAAGATTCAATATATATTCTAGTCTTTGTAGATGATCTCTTAATTTGTTGTCGAGATAAAACCAAAATACTTAAAACGGTACTCGTCGCGCCATCTACTGGTTGTCAACGATTTGGTGCAACGAGACAAACTCGATTGAACGCGAGCATAGTGCGCATGCCTCGCGTATATACTCTAAGCGCATACTATACTGTATACTCAGCTTCGTGGAGTCAGACTATGCGACACTGTACTATAGTCCCTCTTGCCTGTAAGAATCCGAGTTGAGCGGATGTACTGCCGACTAGGTTCTCAAGCCTTTCAATATATAATTATTTATACCTCGAAATATTATTATTTAAACCACGCATCCTTTCCAACAGGCGCATTCGTGGACGATTACTACACCGGGCTTCGGAGGTGTTCGATACGAGGCTTCATATGCTAGAGCGGCCTCAACTTCGACTGCTGCCTCGAGCAACTGCTCCACGGTGGAGAAATCTTTCCGCTGGAGCCCGTGTTTGAGACTAGGCAGCATATTATGGTAGATCCGATCATCATCCTCCGCATTATACCTTGCAGGTTATTCACGTACACCCGCACGCATTCGCCAGGCCCCTGCGTCCTCGAACTTACTTCGCTCAGTAGTTTCTGCTGGTAGCCTTGCGTACTTCTGTAATGACGCTAACATCTGCGCATCGGATAGGTCGTCCAGCATTCTGCGTCCTTCCATGCATTGCAGGAAGTTCTCGACGCTCTGTGACGAGTCCCCGGTGAACTTAATCCCCCATTTGTTTACCGCAGGACCGATGGGTCTGTTGTTCTGTCTTCGCGACCCATCGTAGTTGCTACTTTCACTCAGCGCTTGCGAATGCGCGTTCGTCGCATTCGCACCCCCCCCCCCTCCTAGCAACTACTGGGGGTTGCGAATAGAGAGGATTCGCAGGGATCCAAGAGTTGGAAGCTCCACCAGCCACCGCTTCCGCGTCTTTGCGGAAGCTGCTGTGGTCCTATTATTAATACTATACGTATCCTGGAAATTCACATGACCGGCTCTGCGTGAGTTCTGTGGATTACTCTCGCGTGCTGGTGGCTCCACCCTTGTACTGGACGCTATGTTAGTCGGCCATTGTGACATCATGAAACTTCGTGACTCTGGGCTTATTGTGCGCTGCAATGCTCATCTTCATCGTACCCTTGGTTGAGCGGTCAATTGCTCGTTGTTGCATCGCTTTGATGAGATCTGGTGTCTAATTCGCCAGTCACTGCCGCAGCGCCCATGACTGCGCATGGTGCAGTGACCTTCACACTGCGGAACTTTCCGTTTTGCAAGACGTATTCGCCTTTGCCTTCGCTCGCCGTAGTTGTCGGCGTTGTCGTTGTCGTCTAAGCTATTGAAAGCTGTCACCGGACAGTAACTCTATGGGTTATTTTGCTTTCATAAGCACGGACGAGGACAAAGCTTCAGAGCGCGAAGCTGAGCGCCGTCGGTGCTTGGCTACCTTCGCGATCTGTTTAATAGAACGGCCTCCAGTAGCCGCCGGAAAATCTTTCGAAATTGCACTGTTTTCGTTACACGCACTGATTTTAGATAAACTCTTTAACGTTGATTCTTCCGAGAAATTTGTGGTAAAGACGTTACTTTAGTTGTAATGTCGTTATCGCGAATATGGTGGGCTAATTGAGTTTCTAATTATGAGAGAGAAAGAGAGAAGTGCGCGATAGAGGCATGCAGCTTATTTAATTAAAATCACTTACCTTTTGCTTTATCTCTGCAATGGGCCTGCTCTGCTTCCAACACGTTCTCTCAGCGGCTTTGGCTCAGCTTTCGAAGCAGATGGTTTCGATTTGAACGAGGCGACAGGGATCAGGAGCTTTCGGGTTATTTATTCACTCGCGATTTAAATTTTAATGCAGTTTATTCAATTCGCCACAGAATTTAGATAACGCTCACTCGCAACTATCAAAAACTTTTGAACTATTTATCGAAAACAAGCAACCACAATGTAAACGTTCTACGACTGCAAATTATTAAAATTTAAATGATAGTTTTCGAAGTCTTTTTGCCAGTTGAAATATTATAAGTCCCGGTTCTGAATTTTCCTAAGTCCTGTGTTGTAAAAAATGATTCTAAGTCCTGGCGCGATTAAAAATATTCTAAGTCCCGTACTGTCGAAATTATTCCAAGAAAGAATTCCAAAGTTCCAAGATGTTATACCGGACCGGGCTCGGGCAGAGCTTTCGCGTGGCAACGATTTTTGAAGCAGACTGACGATGTGAGGACCTGTTGCTGGGCTCTTTTATGCTCTCGTAGGAGAGGCGATCTCCGATTTTCGTCTCCTCAGCGGGGTGGGTGTTTGGCCAATTAGGAGGCCTAGATGCAGCTTCTTGCCTTATTTGGAGCTGTTTATGCATGTGACGTTGTAGAGAGGACCAATCAGAAACACAGAGTAAAAATCCTCTTTTCTAGTACATCTAGTCCTCTCGTGCTCTTCTCCTGTCAAACTCGCCTCTGATTTACCTTCTTCATCTGCAGACTCATAGAAGCTTCCTCTGTGCATTTTGAGCCTACTTGCGCGATGCCCTCTTTAGCGGCTCCTCGAGCTTCCAGCGCGCGTGACTTATGTGTCACTTGCCGATAGCGTTGCGCGCTCCGCGGTCTCTCTTCATTGCACGTGTATCGTTTTCGGGTATGCGCGGTCCATGATCTACAGTAGGCCAAGAAGCCTACTGTAGATCATAGAGAGAAAAAAACAAGAGTTTTTTTCTCTCTACTTGCGTCTGCTGTGTTCCCGCCGTGGAGCCGAGATGTGTGCGCGCATATCGGTGTGCTTCGCTTAGCTTTGTGCCTCCACTGTAGGATTGCAATGTGTGCGTGCATATCGGTGTGCTTCGCTTGATCTCTCGCCGTGGAGTCGTAAGGTGTGCGTGCATATATATCATATGCTGATGATAATGCCTGTTGATAATAGTTATCTGTGATAAATTTATCCGTGAGTCTTCGTGATAAATTTATTTTTATTTATAATTCTGCAACTTGTAAAAGCATTGAAATCGGCATTTTTAATTACTTTGGTCAATTCTACTTTATGTTTCTTTGAGTTTAAAAGTGTACTTCAACGTGTTAAATATAACAGTATAAAATAACAATAACAGTTTTTCATTTTACAGTGTTAAATTTTTAAAGTGGAATAAAATGTTTGTAAATCCCATGAACGTGTTAAACTTGCATTTAATAACATTTCAAGCACTTAATCTGAAAGAAACTCCAATAACACAGCGAGAAAGAGATTTAAAAGAGCATATTGAACAAATTTTATTAAACTCTATGCATGAATTTAATGAATTTGAAGTTTTTGAGGATGAAACTCTTGATTTTGCAGAGCCTTATAAAGATATTCAAATGCAGGTAGTTGTAGAAGATGATGAAAGAGATAGTATTACAGATGAAAGTTTTTAGCAGTGCTCATCAGATGTTGAAGAATTAGATCATGATTATAAAGCAAGAGCATTAGAGTTTTGGAGAAGTGGTGTTAATAAAAATTTAAATTTAAAAACCGTACAAAATAGATTTCGAAAGGTAACATCAATAACACAATTAAAACGTTGGGCAAAAACTTTAAATAAAGGTGGAACTTATAGAGAAAAAATAGCTAGAATTTGTTAATTTGTGTTAGAAAATTTCAAAGCTGCTTTTGATGCTGGACATATTATCCATGATATAGATTTACAGAAATGGGCCCTGCAAGCACAAAAGGATATTGGTCGTGAAGATTTTCGTTTCAAAGCATCAAAACATTGGGTAAAAAATTTTAAGAGAGCCCATAGAATTATTGGAAGAAAAATTAATAAATTTATTACCAAAAAAACAATAGAAGGAGTAGATTATTTACAAAAAAGCTGATAAATTTGTTATTGAAGTGAAAAATCTTATTAAAGAAAAAGGAATAGAAAATGTTTATAATTCAGATCAAAGTGGATTTCAATTAGAAGTCCATTCTGGCCGTACATTAGCAATCGAAGGGGAAAGTCAAGTAGAATGCTTGGTGCAATCTGTAGCTTCTACGACTCATAGTTATACAATACAACCAACAATATCTTTTGGTTCTACTTCTTTCCCCTCTTTTTATCGTTCTTAAAGGAAAAACTGGTGAATTTGGGCCAGGTGTATCACAAGAGTTGTTCAGACCAGCTAACATTTATGCATTGGCTTCTAAAACAGGAAAATTAACTTCAGGTATTATTAGGCGTATTCGAATAATTATGATACTATTTTGGATTCAGAAGGCATCCTGTGTTATTATTAGTGATCATTTTTTTGTTTTAATTTGTATTCTATTAAAAATTACTAAAATTTGAAATTTGTCTGATTTTAGATCATTTTAAAACATGGCTCAAAGAAGTATATTTTCCGACTGTTGGTTTATCAAGTATACTTTTGGTAGACTCATGGACTGGGCACTGTCCTTCAGCCGTAGAACAAGTAAAACCTACTAATAAAGAAATAACTATAAAAATAATTCCAAAAGGAACTATAGGCAAAATACAATCGCTAGATGTTTTTGGATTTAGGATTTGGAAAAATTATGTAAGACACTTTTCGGACAGCGTGATATTGATGAATGAAGAATTGAATCTTCATTTAAGAAACAATATCATTAAACTTCAATCTTTAGTGCACAATCAACTATCTTCTCCGAGATACATAAATCTGTTTAAATATTCATGGTATAAAAGTGGTTACACGGATGTTCATCGTGAAAATTTTGAAAATCCAGTAAATTTTGCTTTTAGATCACAATCTAATATACTTTGTGAAATTGCAGGGTGCTCTAATGTCGCAATTGTTCGATGTGCATGGTGTAAAAAATCTTTATGTTTGAAACACTTTTTTGATGATTATCGTTATTGTTCTACTTATGATCCTTGATAACAATTAAGAAAATTATGTAATTTTCAATTACCGATGTATTACATATAAATTGCATGATCTAAATAATTGTAATATTATAAGTTTGTAGAATGTATTCGAATCAAAATTTATTACACAAGAGTTCAAAATTTTAATTTATTTCAAACCTGCAATAATTCATTGTAACATGAAATGATTTTCATCGATATTCAATGTTGTTTTATTAAAAATTAAAAAATATACAATAAATGTGTAAATCTGCAAATAAATTAAAAAAATTTTTAAATAATTCAAGAATATAATTTTTTATTTAAGGATTAAATAAAAAAATAACCTCAGGGTAAAACAATCAAGAAAAAAAATTTTTCTTCGTAAATCTCGAAACACGTCAACTTTAATTTCTTATTT
>JAZHPH010000626.1:20854-32140 GCA_037356405.1 Nasonia oneida | reverse complement strand
TTTACTAACCTTTCTAACCAGTCCTGTATTTCTTTTTCTCTCTCCGTATAGTCATCTTCAAGTCAAATATTTATCCCTCTTAACAAGTTTTTCCTGCGCATAATCTCTATTTTATTTTCCATCGCCTCCAATTCTAATACAAGACCTCCCCCTATTGCTCTTATTTTTCTGATATATATCTCTAGCCCTAACTTTTCCTTAATTATACCTTTGATTTCTTCCTTTATTTTGCTTCCTACGTTCTTACCCCCCTTATGAATAGTAATACATGCTTATATTATCTGTTATTTTACTTTTTAAAGTTTAAATTATTTAATATCAAATAACAGATAATAGGCATATGACCTATTTATTTCGTTATTAGCCGCATGGTACTTCCATCAATGATTACAAAAAGTATAAATGGTCCCTACTGAAAAATCTCAGATGAGAATCCGGTGATTTTTAACTAAAAATCACGCCAAAATCTCATGTAACTAATTTTTGGTTCTTAACAGGTTTCAAACCATTCCTAGTCGATTGGTGACTAATTAAAAAAAAATAGAACTAGAATTTTTTTAAAAATTCTTCAAGTTGGGTGATTTCTATACTACGTAGTAACTACCACTAAACCACGTTAGCATTCGGAAACCACTAGGTTCTCCTTAACAGGTAGAATATGTATATACAAATCTGCACAATTTGCTGTCAAACAGTATGTAAAATATATACGTACGAATCTGCAGAAAGTATGCAGAATATGTACGTGGAAAACTTTGCTATAGCTTTTTTTATACGGGTTATCCGGTTGTTTTTTATACGGTTATAGAAACATAAATGCAACCTTCACATTATTTCCCTTTATACATAAATCTAAGACTCTTTACATCTGTAAATTTTGAACAAATTTCTGTTGAAAGTAAATTTTTTCGTAAATTTGGATTCATAACGTAATGGGATACGGAAAATAACGTGCCAAAAATTAGTACATTACGATACAAGTGGCATAAGTAGCCCTTTATAGCACGGAGTGTATTAGGAGCATGCCGAGACTACAACACGATTATCGTAAAATGTTTACTTTCAAAAGGGATAATTATATAAAAATGATTAACATCAAATATAATTATGTGGTTTTATATGCATTAAATAGTTTGTTGCTATTTGTTCACCAAAAAACAGGCATTAACATATATACTTAAATAAACAACTTTTCTAACTTAATCATAAGTATAGCTTTACCTTAAAGAGATTGGGTAGATCTCGGTTTGCTGGGAAGAGAGAAAGGCCCCTCTGCCCTGCCTAACTTTGAATTCAATTATCTCGAAAACGATATTGACAAATATTCTTAAATTTAACACGCTATTGTAGAACTTCTAAAAGAATAACATATTAAATTTCTAGAAATATATCATATTATATTGGTTTGGCTATCCAACCTACTTAACGTGATAACCTACTTTTTTCTTGTAAGTATAATAAGAATATATTCGTAAATTGTAAAAATTTTGTATTCTTACAGTCTTCAATCAAATTATAAGCGGAATAAATTCTGATAAACTTAGAACGCTTTCAGATCCATCTGCTCTATCGTCGTCGCAAAATTCTCGGACATTGTAAGTTATACAAAGATCCTTTTTTCTTACTAATTAAAATTGAATTTAAGTGATTTCAAATAAAACTTTCATTGTTTGTAAAACCTCGTATTGATTCAACTTGCGATTTAGCTTTACATTTTTTATAATAAGTATTTTCGTACTTATTCTAATTAAATCAGCATACATTTTATTTTTAACTAGTTTTTGAGAATAATAATTTTTATAGCACTGGGTGGGTTAAATCCGCCAACACGCTCATCTGTGCGGTATGAGCGTGTGTTGGCGGATTTAACACTTCAGCACGGCGGAAGCTTAACCTCGACGTGCCAGAATATACCTCATACGACGCTTGTATCGTAATATACTATACAAATTTTTTACTTTACTTACAGAACAGAAACGTGCCTTACGAGTCGAACATTGGAACTAAGCATTATTGATGCTTTAGCTACATATGTTGTACTCGATACATATTTATTACGTGTGACTACACATAAAGTTACAAGTAAAATATTGGATTCATTAAAAAATAATGCAGAATTTAAAATTAAAGTTAAAGAAAACATGGAAAATTTTCTTGATGAGCACGATGTAGTTGACACTGCTATCAAATTAACAGATTTAATTAGGAGATTTTTACCTGATTTAAAAATTCAGCGCGAAAAAATTATAAAGCATGTCAAGAGTTATTTGAAAATAGTGCATCCTAAAAGTGGAGTCTGCTTCCAAGGTTGCTATAGGTATGTTATAAAAAAAACAGTGTTAATTACTTTTGGATTATTTTTTTTTTAACAGATTGACTTTTGATATTTTAATGATTATGTAATTTGGTACAGCAGTAAGTTTGGACGCGCTACCCGGATAATTTTAGTATAAAAAAATTAAGAATTCCGCGAAAATGACAAATTACACCTCCTTCTTAACATATTAAAAAACTAATAAAAGCCCAGAAAAACAGCTTAATCCAAGAGAAAGATCACAAATTGGCTAAACAATTAAACCTATGCAGTCACTGCCCATATCTTAAACGCATTTATCTTTAATTGGTTATTATAGTAGTAACTTAAAATGACTTATACAATGAGCATAGTAAATTCTCAGCGTTTGTGCGAAAAGAAAACCGATCGTCATCTAATTTTCTATCCGAAATCGTTAGTTTGTTCTCATTGTTATGTGAATGTTCAGTTATTATAGTTAATTTCTCTTTTGTTATCATTTCTCTGAATTTTGTAAGAAAATGACATCTTTACTCAACCATAAACAATTAGCAATCAATAATCATAAAAAACATCAGAAAAAGTAGTAAATTTTTTTACCGGAGATCTTTTTATTTAAAATTTTGTTAAATAGTTGCATTTTATTTGTTTCTTCCCTGGTAGAAATTGATTCTATTAAATTGCTAGTAACAGCCTACTTTTAATACAGTTAGATAAGAACTAGACACTTTTATTAGCCTAGTTTATGCCTGACGCGTAACGTTTTCTACAATACTAAATCGACATTTATTAGTAAATCTTATTAATTTTACCAAGTTAATCGCTAGTTTTTCACTTTTTCAGTTCAAGTTCAGAAATTCTTTGTTTGTAACCACTCCAATTTTTTATAGACAAATTTCTACCAGGGTTAAATCACTCATAGTTATCAGTTAGATTAAAAGACCTCATATTTAATACTTTATATAGTATAATTAAAAACGATTTATCAAAATTATTTTTGAAAATTAAATAGTTTAATTGTTTTAGGTACTCAAAGGAGAATAACATTGGTGTTAAAATATGTGCTACACAGAAATGGCGCAAAAATGCAGTAATTGATGAATTATATGGTCGAAAGGTTAACTTGAATCAAGAAGAAGAGCAATATTTGAGAGAAAATAACCTAGATTTCTCAGTGATGAAAAGCTCTATCAATAACAAAATGCAATTATGGTTAGGTACAACAGTATTTGTGAACCATGACTGCGAACCAAACACTACATATCACTGTATGAACTCAAAAAACATAGTATGCATGAAAGTGATTCGTGATATTGATTATGGAGACGAAATTACCTGCTCTTATGGAAATGACTATTGGAGTGATGAGGAGTGCGAGTGCATAACATGTGATAGAAGCATTGCAAAAAAATGAATGAACGACAAGAAAATAAGTAATTATTAGCTATACAAATGTATTATAAATAGAAAAATTTGTTAATAAAAAAATCTTTTCTCTATAATTGTTGGGTGTTTTTATAATCAATGAAGGGGTGGTTAGAGCAAACATTACCACTGTTGAACGACCTTAAATTGTCTAGTTGTCATTTACCGGTAAAAATTGACTTCATAGTGTAAAAAAAAATTTTATAATGATCGATTTTAGATCAAGAGCTATTAAGGTGAATAAGTGAGTAAATAATTTTATATTGTAAATACTATTAGGTACTAGCAGTGAAGATATGACAGTTGTAATGAGGGAGAACCTAAGCAGCGATGTAAACCGTCTAGCAGTTCTGGCGCGTATAGTGTCGGCCTAGGCTGTACTTCGCTGTTAATCATTATCAAAAAAAATAGTTGGCCTCGTTACCAATGTGATGAATATATTTGATGTAGTCTTAAATATTTCTAAACTTTAGAGGCGCATTCACGTAAGTAAACGAGTTAGCGGGTATACAATGCTATTTAAAAAAACAAAGCCTAGTAAATATATGAACCCGATTCAAAACGACTCAAGAAAAACTATCCGCAGATTTAGTACTCGATATCAATATATATCAGACCCCACACGCGCTGTTGATTATTATCACAAAAGAGAAAGGCGTTGGTCGTTTTATCGATGTGTAGTCTCGAATATTGCTAAAAATTGCAGGCGCATTTGCATAAGTAAGCAGGTTATCGGGTATACAATGCTATTTACAAAATAGAGCCTACTAAATAGATTCACCTGTGGTTTATATGACAATTTTGAATCTATTGCATTAAGAGATTGTATTAAAATGCATTAATATTGCTATTTTTTATGGAACGCGAGACTACATTTTCCTAAAGTCCAAATAAAATCAAGTTTCTTAGAATCAGGTGAACTAGCGGTGACGTGTAGACGCGCATTTTTGAAATATCTGCTTACTAAATATATGGAACTGATTCGAGAGGAAGATAACAACACTCTTCACAGATTTAGTATTGGAATGAAATATCCTAAGATTGTTCATAGCACAGGCTAGCTTAAAACCACTTTCACGCCTTTTCGTAGCATTAGCACTCCATTTTGGGAGCGTGAAGTAAGCGCCGAAGCATTGCGAGGGTGATATGCACGATGCAATAAAGGACTACTTTTGTCACGGATAGGCATAATATAAGTGAGGCTTTCCGTAAACTAGAGCTATGAAATCGTATTCTTAAGACGACCTGTGCATGGATTGATATATTATACGCGTAAGCGTGTGTAAACCTGTTCTTGGCGCACAAAAAGAAAAAATTATACACTATAAATATACGATACGCGCAGAGAGTATAATACAATCCATTAATAAAGCTTTTTTCATAGAACGCAAGCCTACTTTTTCCTAAACTCCAAATAAAATCAAGTTTCTTAGCATCAGGTAAACAAGCGGTGACGTGTAGACACGCATTTCTGCAACATCTGCATACTTAATATATGGCGTACGCGTGTGCAAAACTGTTCTTGGCACACAGAGAGAAAAAATTATACTCTATAAAGATAAGATAGCCGATGTTTAGGCGAATTGCATAAAGCGATTGCAGTAAAATTCATTATTATTGCTATTTTTTATGGAACGCGAGACTACTTTTTCCTAAACTTCAAATGAAATCAAATTAGCGCTGACGTGTAGACGCGCATTTTTGAAACATCTGCTTACTAAACTTATGGAACAAATTCTGGACGATGATAACAACACTCTTCACAGATTTAGTATTGTAATCAAATATCGTAGGATTGTTCATAGCACAGACTAACCAGAGCTATAAAATCGTATTTTCAACATAATCTGTACATAGGTTGACATAATATACGTGTAACCGTGAGCAAAACATGACATAATTGAGGATTTATGCAAACCATTGCTATAGAATATGGTTCATAATATAGGATGCGAATAGATACAAAAATTAATATACTATTTGAGCTTTTGAAGCTGGTTAAATAAGGGCATTATACTTTAGAAATTTTATTTTTTTAATCGTAAAATTATCACGTTATGACTGTCGTCCTGATCTCTTGCGTTCTTTATCATGTATCAACAAATACCCTCATAATAAGCAAACTTTTAATGATTGTGTATACAGTATAAAGAGTTAATTGATTAGAAAAAAGGTGGTACAGAAAAAAAACACAGCAAATAATTGAACTGTTAATTTATTATTAATAATTATTTACGATAATGTCAAGCTGATTCCATCAGCATATAGTTTAAATAAAACATTTTCTTTGTTATAAAATAATCGATTGCTTTTCTTTGATTTCTCCTCTATCTTCTTGACTTTCCTTTTAATAAAATAGTTTTATTTGTAATATCACTACCTGGATTGCATCCTAACTATCAGCATGTAGTTAAAATAATATACATTTTTTTTGTTATAATATAACTGATCATTTTTTCCGTAGCAATACGCAATAGTATTTGTAATATCACTAGCTGGATTACATCCTATCTATCAGCATGTAGTTAAAATAATATACTTTTTTTTTGTTATAATATAACTTTGATTGTTTTCTTTGTAGCAAATACGCAATAGTATAAAAAAAACTTGTAAATAAATTAAGAAATTATATAATTATTATCACTTTAATCGATGGTAAATACTCAGGTTTGGATCTGATTTTGTACTATTTATGTTCAAGGTGTTTGGTTTAGCTTGAGTATCTGCGCCTTCCTGTGTCTTCTTTTTCCACGCTTGTAACTGGCTTCTTATATCCGCAACTTTTCTTGACCTCTCTTTCATTAAAGGCGTTTTATTTATAACTTCAATAATTTCCCTGCCTGCAATAGGTGTGCCTGATAAAATTTTTTCGTGGAAGACCGATAATGCATTTCTTTCTTCTGCATCCCATCTGTGTCTATATTTTATCGAATTTGCATTACTTGCTGCTTTTTTTTCTATACCGTCTGCCCTTAGGTTCGTCATCCTCTGACGAACTATACGATGAATCAGATTTTGATTTCTTGGTATGTCTCTTCTTCAAACGAGGTTTATCGTCACATGCCGAAAATTCTGAATCTGTTGGTTGATAATCTGAAAATAAATATAATATAAAGCTTAAAAAAAATTAACAATAGAGAACGATATATAAAAAGCATAAGTAGAAGATTACATAGGAAAAATGAAAGAAAAGTGTAATGAGAAAAATAGCAATAGAGAGAACGATAATGAATGGGAGCCTAAGTAAGAGGGAAGGGAAAGGATGGAAGAGAAAAATAAAGTAGTAAAAGGAAAGAGGGAGAGGGAGAGAGGGAGAGAGTATGAAATAAGGGTGGAGATAAGATAAGATAAAGTAGAAGAAAAGAAGGAGAAAGAAAAGGGATTGGTTATTAAAAGAAGAAGGGAAAAAGAATAAAAATGATAATGTGGTAAAAATAATGTAAGAAGGTAGGGAAAAAAAGAGAGAAAGAGTAGTGAGAGAAAGGAGTACAGAAAGAGGGACATGGGCATGGTCAGGGAGAGAGGCAGAAACATAGACTGGAAGAGAGAGAAAGAGGGAAGAGACCAGGACAGAGGCATCGACTGGGACAGAGACAGGGCGAGAAAGAAGGAGAAGGAGAAGAACAAGGGCATAGACCGGGATGGGCACAGAGAGAGAGAGATTTTAGATTTAGATTTAGATTTATTAGATTTATTTGGCGTACAGTATGTTGTACGATAAATTGTATATAGCAGGAATAGTAGTACAGCAAAAATGTGTATTGTGATAGTATGATAATGTGAAGATGGGTTAAGCGAGAGTGTGTGAGTGTGTGCGTTTGCGTGAATGTGTACAAGAGATTCAAGTGTTTGTATTTGTATTTTCAAGCTCAAGAAAGTGCTCTTTAGCTAGTCTCTTGAAACCTGAGACAGATGTAGTGTTACGAATGTAATATGGTAGGTTGTTCCATAGGTATGAGGCGCTGATATGAAACGAGTTCCTCAGCGTCTCCGTCGCGAATGTCGGAATAGCCAGAGGTATCACCTCCCCCTAACAGGCCGAAGTGTCACGCGGAAGTCAAAGTATGCCAGTACGTATGATGGTACGGCTGTGTTAAACATTTTTCTTAGGAAACAAGCAGTGAAATACTTCCTGCGTCCGGCAGTGGTTAGCCACTGCAACTTCCGCCTGTATGGGGAGATGTGCTCATCTCTTCTTACACCATAGATGTACCGAATTCCTGTATTCACGAGCCCAAGTTTTAGGTCGAGTTCCTGCGTCAGGTCACAGTATACGAGAGAACAATAGTCTATAAGAGGAAACAGGAGGGCCTGCACTAACAATAAGTGCTTGCGCAACCTGAGATTGGTGCTTTTCCTGAAAAAGTAAAGCCTGTACATTAGCGTGTGAGCACGCTTACACACTTGTGTAATATGCTCCCTCCACGTAAGCTTAGAGTCGAGCACCAATACTAGATTACGCACGGAAGATTCAAAGCTGACCTCGGCACCCCCTATGTTAATGAAAGTGTTAGCTGTTGAGGGTAATGCGTTTATGTAGTAGGGAGAGCCCAGGACAATTACTTTAGTTTTAGCAACATTAAGTTTTAGCTTATTCTGTGCAGCCCAACCAGTAATCCTCTCAGCATTGGCACTCATCCTGTTTGATAAAGAATCGAGCTCTTCGAGGTGGCATTGACTGTAAATTTGCAAGTCAATAAGTTTGACGCTCCCCCTGGCCTGAGTGTCAAAGTGCGACACCGCAGCCAACACGTCCGATTCCGTTATAGGTTTGAATTCGAAATGTTCCGGGAGGTCAAGACTTTCCAGGGTAACAAGATAATCCTCAACAGCAGGAGCCAGCGGATCATTTGAGATCGCGCTGAAATGCGTGTTGAGTTCATCTGTGGTAAATCTAGATGGTAAGGGGGCCTTGGTGGCAGAAATTCCAAGTTTCTCCAGCTCTTTCCAGATCTCAGCAATATCGGTCAAGGTGGACAGGCGTAAGTAGTAATAATTCAGCCTGGCCTCCTCGACTTGTTTCTGAGCATAGTCTCTAGCTAATCTGTAAACGCGTCGATCTGATTCGAGCCTGGAGTCCCTGAAACGCCTGTAAAGTCTATTGCTCTCGGATACAAGGCCACGAAGAGTGGCCGTGATAAGGTCGTGTCTGTTGATGAAAGGTGCGTCTGTCTTCCAGTATGACTGCAGGCGATCCTGCTCGTCGATTAGGCACAGATCAAGCCAGGTGTCAGAACCCTGTTTATGGTGCGTGGCACCATAGGGAACGGACGAAAGAGAGTTCTCATCAATGAAGGCCCTGATGAAATTGGCATCTTCAGATGAGGATAGTTGGTCAGAGTTAAAGTCCCCCATTATAACCTTTGTGGAGTAGTTGTGCATGTGAGTTGTTAGTTCGTTAATAAAGTTAGAGCCTTGGAAAAAAGGAGCATGAGGTGGACGATACACAACCCCCACGAAGATGGGAGACTCCCTTGGCCGATATCTCACAAAAGAGGTATTCAGGCTTGCCTGGCTTGCCGGACCATTCACCGTCGGATGATGAAATAACACTAACCGTTAGAGATTTGTGTATATAGAGGGCCACACCTCCACCATTTCTGTTTCTGTCTCGTCTGTAGAGCTGGTAATCATCCAGCGAAGGGCTGGATGTCACCCTCTCGCTTAGCCAGGTCTCAGTAACAGCTATTACGTGGAATAAAGAGCGAGTGGATAAAAAGAGCCTGATCATCTCAATGTGATCCGTGAGAGAGTTCGCATTGAAATGACAGACCCTTAGACATTCAGACAGAGATACCTTAGAACCCGATGAAGACACGGCGGATGAGCTTGAGGGCGGACGTGATGGGATGAAATGTATGTATGGCAGCTTCAATGTGGAGTGATGTTTACGGCGAGCGGGATCCGAGCTAAAAAATCATCCAGCTCGGCGTCGGTGGTGATAACGGTGGCACGCTCGTTGTCATCGTTACAGCGCACGAACAATCTCCCGTCCCTGACGAACGTTCGGCAGCCCTGCCTCCTCTTGGCTTCCAGCCTAGCCCGTGAACGCAGCTTGTGGACGTCGGTGGGGAGTAGCTCATTGATGTTTATGAGCCCTTGGTGGTCAAGGCTCAGAGCTTTGGCCTCCTCCATCACGGTTGCGTCCAGCTCGTTGGTGTGGAGCTTGCGTTTACGAGTTTTGGCAACGACGATTGCTCGTGCTAGTGCACTCGACGAGAGGGTGACGGCTAGTGGTGGCAATCTGCCATCACTCCTGGCGGTGTTCCGGGGTGCATCGAGCCTACCCATGACCCTGACGGATGCAACATCTCTCCGCAGGACCGTTGGGTCAAGTGCGTTTATGACTGCAAACGCGAGAAGATGCAGCGAGGTCTCACGGGTGTAGTGCAAGCCCGTGATGACAACAACACTATTTGAGGTCTGCTCCTGCCGTCGTTTGACCTCAGCCAGCTCACTGCGGAGGCTGCTAATTTCCGCAGCGCTGCTGCTGTTGTTGCTGTTGTTGTTGTTGTCTTGCTACAGTGCTGGGCTCCTCGATGAGAGATTTTGGACTTGTGCCTGCAACTCGGTGATGGTGGACTCAGCATTAAGCATGCGAGTCTTGAGTGCAGGCAGCTCATCGAGGGCCTTTAGACGCTTCTCCAGCGGGTTAAGACGTTGCTCAATTCTCGAGATCCTCTCCGACACGATGTTTTGTGTCTGGATGGCTTCCGCATGAGCATTGCGGATGTCATCGAGAGCTTCACGAATGTCCTTCAATGCAGCTTCGATGGTTGGTGATAAGCGAGCTGGTGATGTACTTCGTGAAGTATTGGCTGATGGTGGTGCCGATCTCGTCTTCTTCGTCCCCGGTTGTTTTGGGGTGGTCTTGTTAGCCGCTGTTGTCGCAGTCACCCCCGCCGCTGATGTTGACCTGAATCCCGCTTTGGCACCCTTGGCGTCCGCACAGGGAGGACAGGCTATAAACTGCCTATCGTTTACCACGACTGTCTTGATGTTGATGGTGTTCAGATATTTGACATGGTAAAGGAGCTTGCAAAAAGCACACCTTTTCGGCTCCTTGTGCTGAATAGGCTATTTACAGCTGCCGCATTGCCGAAAAGGCACTTTCCCGCTCTTTTCGCCGTTCTCACTCATTTTCGCCGATAACTTACTCAAACAATGTGCAGACGCCTTAGAAGTTCTCCCTCGATGCGGTAGATGTCTCCTCGATGTTGATTAGGAGCGGAGAGAGACGCCGTGCGAGCGGGAAATCAAGCCAAGCCGAGCCGAGTAGATTTTGAGGTTAGAAGCCGTGCAGAAAGTTTGTGCAGAAAAGATGTAGAAAATAAATTGCAACCTTCAGCGATTTATATGTCGTCGTAAAGGTTGCAAAAAAGAGCGTGCAACAATCTACAACAAAAGAGGGCCCGAAGGCAAGAAGCGGCAGAAAAGCAGTGCGAAAGTAGGAGCAGAATGAAAAGCTGTCAAAGCGACTCACCAGAGAGAGAGAGAGAGAGAGAGAGAGAGAGAGAGGGAGAGGGAGAGGGAGAGGGAGAGATAGTGAGGGAGGGAGAGGGAGAGGG
>JAZHPH010000626.1:0-11914 GCA_037356405.1 Nasonia oneida | reverse complement strand
GGAATCTGAAAGTAGATGTCCTAAGCTTCAAAATGAGCCCTCGGGCGATTTTTTTGGTCACTCCAAATTTTGGACACAGCACTGATCCGGTTGACATGGATCGTCCCACATGTAAAGAAACAATAGAAGTCAGCGCAACTTGTGTCAAAACTGAGATTACTTTTCTTGTATATGCAAGCCTGAAGAAGTAAAAGAACGTTTTGCACGCGAGGAAACAAAAGCCTGTGAGCAAAACTTATATTTTGCCGCTATGTGCTTTCCTTTGTTTTTTACCTTCTTATACCTAACCTAACGTTGTTTTCACGAACCAATGACGTTATGGATTGATGGGTTCGAAAAATGGCGCACAGTTTAAATGGTTAGTATCAGCTAACAGATAAGAAACCGTGTACCTGACGTGAAAACGTATCGGAAAATGTTGCAAAATTAAAAGAAAAATATTTTGATCTATTGGATAATTATGTAACGCTCATTGCATCATATTTTTTGAAATAAAAATAAATTTTGGAAAAATGGCATGTTTCTAATAGAGAAAAAAATTATGAAAAAAAGCTTCTTTAATTATCACAATTGTTAATGCACAGAACCTAATTGTAAATGGCTGACTATGGTGATGGCTATATAATGAGTATCCTAACTCAGAATTAATAATTTGTGCATGACAGGAGAGAAACTAGAAGTGGCATTTCGTGATATATCGATCTAAGTTTACATGACCTGAAGCGGTACCGTATTTGATAAGCGACAACCCGTATAAATAAACACGTAGTTAAGATATAAATAAATTTAACTTTAGATGACAATGTAGCTCGGCGTTAATAAAATATTCACATACGGAAATCTCATTTCTTCACAAGCCAAAGTTTTAAGCTTGTTTGGATGATTTTTTTATGCTTCAACATATGGTTACTCATAGTCTATCGAAACAAGTAATCAAACAATTCGATGGATACAAGATGAAATATATACATTAAACACATATAGAATGCCCATTTCAAGAAGATACGAAATTTTAATCTTCTTAACTCTTTTTACAACTTATAAAGAAAAAACAATACATAAAAACTCAAGCAAATATCATGATAAGATACCAGGGTAAGCAAAAAGTAGTCTAAGCCTTGTGGCGCGCATTACATCAGAATGAAATACATAAAGCCAATCAATAGAATAGTGCACCTTTTTGAGAGCTTGAAGTCCATTGTCGAAGTTAAGAAAAACGAAACTGTCGTTCTTCACAACGATGGGCAGCGGTCGACCTTGACTACGACTTCGGTGTTGACACTGAGGATACCCTTACTACCAATGATCACGTAGCTGAAGTCGGGACCATAGGAGGCTCAAGGCACTTGTACATTGCGCTCGAAGATCATGTCAACTAAACGCATCCTGATCACCAACTCCTCGATTTCGCTGTAGCAGCTGTTTGCGTGCTTGCTAGCACGTGTCGCCACTAATCCGTTGAGACTGCAATTTTAAAATAGTCATTGATATTTTATTTCAATATGAATCTGGTTTTCTCTTTTTACAAGAAATTACATTTTACAAGTATATTAAAGTGGAATGATTGAAATGTTTATTTTCAAACAGTTGATTTTCATACGTGTTCAAATTATTTGGAAATATAGATTAAAAAATTGTACTATATTGATTCAATTACATGAACAGGGCAAAATCAATGATTTATAAATTTGCATACATACCGAAATTTATGTGATTCATTTTTTCTTGGCTTCTACTGTACATGACCTGACTCCTCGCACCTTTCCTATTCTTTTATTAGGTGTAGGCATTTTAATATTAGCCAATGTTAGATTTGACCGTTCTATAGATAATTCTTTTAACGATTCTTCCAAATTGTAGTCTGATTGTATGCAGTCAATTGAAGATTTGTCTGTTGTAACTATACTCACATCTTTGTTGTTTTTGTAATGATCTAGTAGATTTTTCATAGTTGCTGAGCTTAAATGGTACATTCGATCTGATTGTTCAGTAATTACCTCCATCAATTCATCCATTATTACTTTTAACCTCCGCCTTTTTTCTCCAATGGTTAACCGACTTGGAGTGTTGACTTTTTTAATTACAGTTTCAGTTGTATCCTTTTTATTTGCATTCTCAATACGGCTTCTACTACTTGATGACGATTTTTTCTCAATAGCTTTAACCGAGGGCTTAACTGTGTTTGGTCTTGATGATTGTACTAAAGATATGTTCGGTCTTGGTGATTGTACTAAAGATGTATTCGGTCTTGGTGATTGTCCAAAAGATGTGTTTAGATTTGGCGATGATTCAAAACTTTTTGAAAGACGCTTGTTTTCTGAATTTTTTAACCATCTCTCCAAACAGATGTCTTTACAAAAAAGAGACATTTTCAAAGCTAAACGTATAGCTAGAATATGACGACATGGTAATCCCATACTGGTCATTTCAAAACAAGTGCATGTATATGGAGTGATATAAATTTCTTCTTTGCGACATATAGCAGTACATGTTTGCGATACAGCATCAAAATTTAGCAATGTCATGATTTCAAAATATTCAAACTGTTCTAGAACTACTTTATAAGCATAGTGAGTTAAGCATTCCTTGTATAAAACTTTGGCTTTTTCAAAGTCTGCGATTACAACGTCATTAGGATTAATTCTTAATACATCCTGAATATCTTTTAATCTATTACATTTTAATCTATAATTGGTCCATTTAAAAAATTGTTTAATAAACTCTGTCAATGAATTGTATAACCTAATCTCATATTTTAGCTTTCTATTTAGAGATTCAATCCTGTTATTAGTTAAATTTTTTAAATTCAAGTTGAAAATCTTACATTTTACCCATTCATCAGTAATATCCTGCCAATTTTTGATAAAATAATCCTTTATAACTTTAGGAGCAGTCGAAATGAATTTTGAATGAGCATTGTCATAATCCATTTGGCACGAACTTTTGACCATACTGTCCAAGCACTGAAGAGCATTCTCTTTTTCTTCTTTAGTGATTTTCATTTTTGTTGGGCATATTTCCCTGCCAAATATTCTTAACGTGTGAAATTTATAGATAAATAATCTCGCCCAATCAAAAACTTCTCGAATAACAGATCTCTCAGTTAGATCCTTGTCACTGATAAAACCACGTGTCTTTTGGACAGCTTCTAAATTATCTTCTTTGAAGCATCCCATCAACCATTTTACTATAGGTCGAGATTCGCTAACTAAAATGCCTACTCCTACAATCTGACTTCGTCCTTCCCCATCTTCAATAACAAAAAGCATCAGAGAAAATCTTAAGTTGAAAATCTTGTATGTAGAATCTACACACACTACTTCAAGGTATTTACTCATATTCTGCCTCATTTCTGGAATTGAAAAGTACATACCCTGAAATTCTGAATTCTCCTCTAGAATTTCAACTTTTGCTTCTATAAAGTTAAAAAATAAAAATTATTAGATACAAATGTTAATATATTGTGGAACATTTTGATGTCCATGTAGTTTGACTTGACCATATTTAGTTTTTAACAGTTGTATGGCAGCTTCAATGTCATTTCCATTTCCATATTTATCTTTATTCTGATTGAAAGCATTATACAAATCTTGTGGTATAATTTGCTTTTTAGTTTTGTCCATCATATGTTCATGTAGTAAAGAGGTTTTACAATTTAAACCATGCAAGAATATAGCTTCTTCTTGTTCTTGTTTTGTCAATCGTCTCATCTCGGGCAAATTTTCGTAAAACGCCTGAAACAGCATAAACAAATTGATTCCAAATTCAATTATTAAATCGACATAATAAAATAAAACATATCTCACCTCATACCCTTCATGATTTGTGTGCTCTAAATTGAGTTCTGTAACAACGTAGAATCGTCCACCCTTGCCTTCAAACTTGATAAAGCTCTCACAATTTCTTTTTAACGTTCTATAAAAATCAATGAGATCTTTAATAATTAAGTATTAATGTGTTTTTACATAAATTTTCTAACTATAGTAAATATAAAACTATATACCTTCCACTGCGTTTTCCACTTGCTTCTGATTTTCTTTCATCTCCATATTTACACTTTTTTATAAGTGTATGATATGTAATGACAGGATCTTTTATACTTTTTAAATTCAATTTTTAAATTCATATGTCTGCGATCGACCAGTAACAAATTTTTGTTTATGATATGCTTCATATGCAGCAAGAGATTCCAGTAATTCATTATCGGTTCGAAAAACTTGTTTCAATTTTAGTACTGGTTCTATAGATATAAATTATTAAAAAAATATTAACATTTTATAAATACCGAGTAAAAATAGTTTATTTACTTAAAAAAAGGGAACAAATTTTAGAAGAGATTATTGTTTTGAATTCTGACCTGTAATATTGTTTTCTTCAACTTTATCATCCATGATGAAGTAGTCTAAACGTTTTGCATGTTAATGTTAAGAGTAGAGGTAGTCGTCTGATGCAAAGTATGATTTTTGAAAAAGTCAGGCCTCCAGTCATGGGCTCTTGTCAGCCAACAATTATATATATATATATATATATATATATATATATATATATATATATATATGTGTGTGTCATCAAGAAGATGAGATTGAGTGCCTAATGCAGAATTTAGTTAAAAATCTTTGAAATCTCGTATATTTGCGAAATAACCTCAAAAATTAATACGACGCTTTTCCAGAAAACTGGATCAAGAGTTGTGTCCAGGTCGTACTGAGCACTGTGATTGTCCACAGAGACGCACTAACTCAAATGTCGTAAAATGGCGAATGGTGAAATAAGTATACTCACACAGTAACCCTTCCGACGTATGTACTTATTACCACCTACCACCACCGGTCGTGTCGGCTCCGTATATGTATTTAGCTTATTACTACTAGATTCGATGGAACAACTCATCGGCTTCATCGGAGGTAAGTACTTATGCGCTGACCACGTCACAAATTGACACATACGTCTGCTCCGGCTCATAGTTCAAAGAAAAATTGACAGGTGGGGTTAGGGTCGCTACACTTGTAGGGAGCTTCCTCCGCTAGTCAGGAGTGGGGAGCTAACGTAGCGTTTCGCTAGAGCTTTTAAAGCCCGCATTTTTCATTTCAGAAAACTTAGTTGACGATGTAGCAGGTCCTAGCGACAGTTTGAATGGCAATCAGCCACCTGTCCCGCGTCCAGTACTAAAAACGTACGCGCGTAAAAACGTAAAATTTGCGTCAAATCTCAAATCACAAGCTTAGCTTCGTGACTTAGTTTGTAAGCAGCGTTTCACACTTTTGTACCTTAGTCTTAAGTTTACATATTCATGCGATTCTTTCTGTACTCTCAACTCTTCCGGTGCTCCTTGCTGAGCTTGCAAGTTGAGCAACAAGAATCTCGGGGGGGAGTGTGTAGGGAGCTTCCTCCGCTAGTCAGGAGTGGGGAGCTCCGCCATGTTAGAGCGAGAGAGAGGGAGAGCGAAGGAGCGCATGTAGCCGCCTGCGTGCGGCATAAGGTTTCAGGCGCTTGTGCCAACCAGACCTGCAATAAAAGAAGTCTCATCCAGAAGAAGCGGGAGGATATTCTTCATTCCTCAGCTCCCAACTTTCAGCACGAGAGAGAGAGAGTAGGACTCTCCACGACATCCTCCTCGACCCTTAATCCTACACACTGTGGGGACTGGGGAGCTCCCTCGGTATAGATATATAGATTATCACACGGAGAATTATGTTAAATGAAGCTTATCATACTTAATTACTTATCCAGACAACCAGTGCAAAATTGGAGCAGATTAGAAAATCCTTGCAATCAAAGCGCGATTTCTTACATTCACGTAAAAAGTTCCAGTCAAGTCAAAATTGGAGTCACGTAAGAATTAGAGTCGCGTAAAATTTGCAGTCACGTAAAAAAATTGGAGCCGCTCAATAAAATATTTTCTTATTTTACGTGACTCGAAGCTTTACGTGTCTGTAAGAAAAATTACGGGACTCGGAGCTTTTACGTGACTCCAAGGGCTTTCCCGGAAAATTTACGTGACTCCAAGTGACCCGGAAAATTTACGTGACTGCAAGAATTTGGCTGAAAAGCCTCCCTTATAGTCACGTAGAGTCACGTAATTACGTGGATCTTGGTGCGAATAACGGCGTTCTTTTTTTTACAGCTATATTATTTTTTTAATTTTTTTTTTGCTTACACTGCCCTGGCATGTAAGCAAAAAAATGCATTGTTTTGTTCTGTTTTTTTGCTTTTTTCTTGTTTGTTACTATGTGTTTGTTTTTTTTTTATAAAACTGNTTTGCACTGAGTATTAGAAAATTTGTATCCTAGTCTCAGTGTAGTATATGTATAGCAACTTTTTGTAAATATACTACACTGAGTGCTGTAATTTACTAATTACGTACTTAAATTTACTACATTGAGACTAGGATAAAAATTGTCCAATACTCAGTGTAGTAAATTTGCGAGACATTATTTAAATAAATTTATGAGACAACGTTATAATTCTGCAATCAGGTAATTAATACGCACTCACGTTTTATATTTTATATTTAAATATAAATATCGCAATCAAAACGTTATATCTTATATCATGATGATACATGTATATATGATATAAAAGCGCTATCACTAACGATATATATAAGTTAGAATATGCACAAGCATAAAGTTGGGAAGAGTATATATGGAACGTTAGGGTTGCTACACGTAAAAAGGTGTATGGTGCAATTAGGAATGATAGCATGGAAGCTCGGCCCAGAGGGCGTCTTGGAGGAACGACACTATACGTATGTCTTCCATAACCACATAGCTATAATCCACATATAGCCTGCAGGATACGGCCCCTGACGTGAGTGCCGGTCACGACTATAAGAACTGATCGGAAGATGCTCGCACTCACGTCAGTCATGACAGTCCGTCATAATTTGTGGGACGACAAGCTGTGGTGTCGTTTGACAAGATATGTCTGTCGCACGCTACCATAGCTTATTGCACCATACATAGAGCCGTGGAGCTTGAAGGATCCCGGCCCGGGAACAGCTTTAAACTAGGTGTTCTTATACAGCTTCTAAGTTTGTCCACGAGGATCATGACAGTATCGGTAAATCAACGATAAAGTATTTTCTATTCAGTATCAAAAGGCAAAATAACGTTATACATATAGTTTGATTGTTAATTATTATTGAATGCGCAAGTCATCAAATGATTGCATTGCAATAAATGATTGCATCGCAATACATGATTGCGTTACAAAATACATGATTGCATATTTCTATAAAGTTTAAGATGCATTCAATTGTCGTTTTTCGGACAAATAAGGGATATACGCTCACCCAGTTTCAATATTTGAGAATATTTTTCAAAAATATTCCCAAATATCGTATAATGGCAGCATTATATCCATTACTTTACGAAATATTTCGTATATATTAGGCAATCAAAATGCCCGACTGCCCTACATATATATATATATATATATATATATATATATATATATATGCCAATTGCAATAAGAATTATGATGATAATAGTATTAATAATATTTAAAGAATGTCAATTTAAAGGGTGGTCTGGTCGTAGCCAGAAATCAATAGTTATGGTGTGTATACATATACGCAGGTACCATGTGACCACGGACATATAACTAGTGATTTCTGGCTACGACCAGACGATGCTTTAAATTATCATTCTTTAAATATTATTAATACTATTATCTTCATAATTCTTATTGCTATTGGTCTTACGGATAATAATCGAGTTTTACTAAGCGATTTTAAATGTCTTCCCTTGTAAACTCAATGATTACGTGCTACGGACGAGCTTCTTTTTCCAATACTCCATTATTATTAATTAAAAAGCAATTTTCACAATAAAAAATTAATAAGCTCAAATGCTATACGTTTTTATACCTGAAGTTTTGACCATTGAATTCGGCCGATGCATCTGGACGCATTTCTCCAAGCTAATTTGGCTCCGAAAATTAATTCGGTTTCAGTTAATTGATATGTGCCAGTTGTTGATATTTCTTTTCTAACAGAATCCCAACGTGATTTATGAGCATCACTATCTAATCTGAAATATTTAATGAAATATTGCTATTAACCACAGCGAAATTTTAAGTAGTCAAAGAACCTCGGAGGAATTAAATGGGATTGTGGATCATTATGAAATAAGATATAAGTATAACTAAACGGTAGACGGTTTGTTGCGCTTGGTAGCGTCAGACGCAGTAGAGGAGAGGAGGCGATTACAATTTACGATGTTTTTAATAAGAACAGAGTGAAAAGGTGAGGAGGAGAAAAGGAAAATAACAGATAAAAAATTAAAGCGAAGGCGTAAAAAGGAAAAAGTGTACAGGGAAGAGGAAAAAACTATGAAGAGGTAGAAGAATTAGTTGAAAGGGCGGAAGGGGAGAAAGTTTTATGGTGTGGATATGAACGCGAGAACAGATATAGAGGGGGGCGGCGTAGATGAAGAAGGGAATGAGGAGAAAAGAGTTTTTAAAGACAGGACAACAAACAAGGAAGGGAAGGAACTTCTGGACAGGATAAAGGAAATTGGGATGTGCATCCTCAACGGTAGTATAGAGGGAGATGAAAAAGGGGAACTAACATACATAGGAGGGATGGGATGCTCGGTAATAGATTACGGAATAACCAATGAGGAAGGCAGAAGAAAGATAAAATCCATGAAAATACGAGATAAAATTGAATCAGACCACGGGGCGCTAGAGATAGAGATTAATACAGAGAGAGACAGAAGAGAAAGGAAGGAAAAATGTAGAACATCCTGGTCGGAGAGGGCAAACCAGAAAAAGGATAAAAAAGAAGAGCGAGGAGGGGCTGGTGGGATAAGGAATGTAGGAAAGTGAAGGCGGGAATGAGGAATGAAAGAGGGAAATTAAAGAGACAGGATTAGAGAAGGAGGCAAAAGATGCGAATGAGGATCGGACATGGAAGAAGTTCTGGAATCTAGTTAAAAGAAGGAGGAAAGGGAAATGGTGGAAGTAGATGAAGGAATAGAGGAAGAAAAATGAATAGAGTACTTTAAAGGACAACTAGGGGAGAGAGAAGAACACGGGGAAAGAAGGGCAGAGGAGACAGACGAGGCACACATGAATGAGGGGACAGAAGAAGATGCGATTGACAGAGAAAAGGTGAGAAGTATAATAAGAAAACTGAAAGATAGGAAGGCCCCAGGAGAAGATGGAATCCAGAACGAGGCGTGGAAATATGGGGAAGAGTGGCTGATTGACGAACTTACAGAGATATAAGGGAAAATATATGACGAAGAAGGATTACCAAGAGAATGGAAAAAAATGACGATAACACCAATATACAAAAAAGGAAATAAAGGAGAATGTACTCAGCGACACACAGATTGGTGACACACCAATATACGTGGTAAGCAAAGCATAGAGCTGCAGCTCAGGAATAAAGGAGGAAAGGCATATGCATGTTTCGCGGATATAAGGGCAGCTTTCGACAAAATAAGGAGAGAAGAGGTATGGAGAATGATGAGAAGTCTTGGAGGCAGCAAAAAAATTAAAGAAACGGTGAAGAAAATTTCTGTTTTTTTGCAGGTTTTAACCCAGGCTGGACCTCTTAAACTGCAGGTGGAGAGAGGAATAAGAGAAGCAGCGGAAAGGAAGCTGATGGATCTGGAAGTAGATGTTGAAATACTAAAAGAAAAACTAAAAGAGGAGAGAATACAGAGGGAGAAGATAAGCAGAATAATAGGTGAAATAAGGGAAAATGCCAAAAGGTGAAGACAAAGCAAAGGTGAGAAAGAAAACTAAAGTGAAAGGATGAAGAGAAGAAAGTGAAAACTGAGGTGGTAAGTTCAAGCAAGAGAAAAGGATGGGGGAAGGAAAATGCAAGGTGTGGGAGAGAGAGATCATTGTACACAGGGGAAATATATGGTACGAGGAGGAGGATCTGAACGAGTGACTGGAAAACTTTCTGTGTGGGACGGAATGGGAGATTGAGGACACCTACAACAAGGAGACGAAGAAAATAATTATCGCTAAAAAGAAGAGATGGAGGAGATTTGGATTTAGATTTTTTAGATTGACTTAATTTTATTTGCGTACATTATGTTCTACAATAACATTGTTACAGCATAATGAGTAAAGAATAAATTCCATAATAAGTTGAAGTTATCTCTATTGAGATTGTGTAACGGTTAAAATGGATTGAGCGAGAATAAGTAAGTGTGCGTGCGTGTGCGTGGAGTGTGTACAAGATGTTTATATGTTTTCAAGTTCAAAAAAGTGTTCTTCAGCTAGTTTTTTAAAGCTGTGCTAAAACTTCTGCTGTTTTAAAACTTCTTGTGCAGACTTGCTGCGTTCTCCCGAGCGTTAAGTACGAGGTTAGTTTCCATTACTATATAAAAATAATAGAATATCATTCGTCGAATACAGCCGTGGCTCCGAGCTAGACTGCTTGCTTTCGGATCTTAAGGTTCAGGGTTGAAATCCAACCCAGGGTGAGTTTTTTCTATTAAAAATAATACTTTAAATAAATTCATTAATTTCTAGATCACTTGGGACTTGGAAAAAAACTCAACCTGACACTCTGCATACCAAATAGGGCACTCTACGCCGCACCGGACAGGTGTGGGCAGCATTAGCACAGTACCGATGCAGTATCGGCCGAAAATGGCAACAAAATTTTCAATCCGTTACAACTCTTTTTTTTAACGAGAAATATGATGGTTTTTATCAATCAAGTTCTCAATAATTTCCAAAACAAGTCTATAAAGACCTTTTTTTATAAAAAATAATATATCTTCTGCACTATATTAAAACACTAAAATGAGCAATTGTGTAAAAATTCACCGAAACTAGTGAATCATTCTGGGAAGATAATTATTTTATGATAAATATGTGGTACAAACATAACTACATAATCCTACTGAAAAAAAATCAGAATTAAGTACACTTTTTTGATAAAGAATAGTTCACAAAAAGTGACCGGGTCAAAAGCATATTTCACATAAATTACATATAGGTATAAAATAATGATAAATATTTAAATTTATTTGACTTTTTTTGTAGTTGATTAAAAATAATGTATATATATACATATATCAAAAACACAGTAAGATTGGTCCAGATGTGTCGGATGCTGTAAATGATAATCTTTTTAGAGAAATATGGCAAATATGTTTATTTGTATTTATAATCTGAATTATTTTTTAAATCATATGCGCCACATAGATACATGTGTATGTTTTACATATATCTTTAGTAGTGATCTTGAGATTCGATCCAGATGAAAGGGATGCTACAAATAACCATCTGTGCAGAAATTATCTTGTTTCATGCCTGTTTTTGTGAAGAAGCCTGGAAATAATACTATTGTAAATGATTATTCATATTAATATTAGTTGTAAATTTACTCTCTGCGTTTCGCGAGGTGAAGAGCGTCGTTAATTATTAAATGTAACATTTTTAATAATAACGCCCGCATTACAAATTATTCAGAAATGTGTCGTCAGTATATATATACTGTAAAAATTATGATAGTGTTAATATATCACTTCAAAATAAACTTAACGATTACTTATCTAATATTTATACAATTTATTATTAAGTAAATCTAACATTTGGATTTTGAATATAGTTTCTGTGGCGATTATTTGGCCAATATTTTACATTTCAAATTTCAATATAATTATGTTAAATTTACATTTTATTTACAATTATCAATATGACATATGATATTTAGTTTCGAGTGATAACTTAGTTATTCAATATGTAATTTAAATTTCAGTAATGTACCATTAGTAAAGATACCTCAATTAATATATTACTAGCAATAATCACTTTGCTCGCTAACGCTCGCTCGGCTGTATTCCCTACTGAAAAAGGTCAGGTGAAAATTACCTAATTTTTCACCTGAATTTCACCTGAATTTCACCTGATTTTCAGCTGAAAATCATGCCAAAAT
>JAZHPH010000625.1:0-31994 GCA_037356405.1 Nasonia oneida | reverse complement strand
TTTAATGTAACTTATACTATCATTAGCTTTTCTATTTTTCCCTATCTTGTTGTTAATAATATTCCATATATGTTTTGGATTGTTTACATTACTTTCGATTTGGTTCTTGTTATGCTTAATTTTAGCATCTTTTATTACCCTATCTAGAACTTTGGCATAGGTAAGATACTCACGCTTGAGCTGTTTGTTATTAATATCTTTTCGCCATATGTTGTACAATAACTCTTTGGTGGCGCATGATTGCATAATAGCCATTCGTAATCCATGTCTTTCTGCGCTTATGTTTAACATTTCTTTTTATAATTGTCGCCTGTTCAATACAGAATTTGATATCATTTATCAGTTTTTCGGTAGCTGTATTAGGATCATGTATTGATATAATAATATTCCAGTTCATAGTATTAGCAGTATTAATTAATCTCTTATAATCAATAATTTTAATGGGCTCAACATTTTTAGTTTTAATTTTTTCGAGAGTAATAAAAATTGGATAGTGGTCGGTTAGAGAGTGTTTAAGTTTGTATGTCGCAGTTTTTAGATTATCCGTTTTTATAAAAATGTTGTCAATGCATGGTCCCTTGCTACTTCCAATCGATGGTCTAGTAATACCTAGAAAACCCGGTATGTATCCTTTGTCCAGGAAGTTACAGAGAAACTCCTGGCTAGCATTTTCTGTCTCAAGTAAATTAATATTAAAATCCCCTATAAGTAGATGATTTTTAACTTTTCTCTTTTTGTTTAGGAAATTATTGAGTGCTAGGATAAATTCACTCTTGGGAAATTTATGAGATCGATAAATAGAGGATATTTCGATACCCCTATTATTACTTAACTTAATTTGAACATTAATCAGCTTAGTCTTACCACATTCAATGATTTTGGTCTCATGCTCAATATTATTATCGACAAAGAATATAACTCCATCATTTTGATTCAGATGGCTGTTATTGTAGTAGCTATTGTATCCCGCTATCTCATACATCCTGAAATTAACTTAAACAAAAGTTTCAGTACATATTATAATCGATGGCTTAATAGTTAAGCTATTGAATAAAATTAGCAGTTTGTCAAAGTTAGCAGACAAACTACGAATATTCTGTCAAACTACGAATAATTGTCTTCAGTTTTATTTAGTTTGCTAGATACTTTAGTTGAATTCCTTTTTTTTCAGGTGTAAAATTTTACAATTTAGAAAATGAATAAAAAAATGAATACAACAAACAATAACTATTAATAAGTAAAGACAATAGTTTTTTCATAGTTCAAAGCAGTTTTCTTCATTTTATAATTGCTGTCTTCTAAGTTTACTAGTTTATTCCCAATCAAAACAGTTTCGGATTCATCTTCGGATTTCTACACATTTTTCTTAACTTTTTTAAAAACACGCCTTTAATAACATAAAAATGAAAATTGACTTTTTAAGAAAAAAAGTTAAAGGTTAGGCGAGTTTGATATATTCTGCATCGAAATAACAGATAAAAAAGAACTGAGATCAATCAACCAAAGTCAAGTTTATTATATTTAATCATAATGAAGCAACAACTTTTTTTTTGGTTAATAAAGGGCTTACTTAACTTACCTTAAATACGTAAAGAGAAAATTTTAGTTGTTCACCAATAAACAAAATGAAACGGTCATAGCAAGTTACGTAGTAAGTATCTTGAGAGTATTGAAGTGAATACTTGTCGCCGATCATCACGAAAGCAGCGCACAGTGGGCCAGAAAATCAAAAAAGTGATCACGGGCTGTCTTCACTCGAAGAAATGCTTGAAAAAAAAAATTCAAGGTAGGCAAATCTTCGTCAGAATGCCTAGTTTCCGAATTCGTTTCCCCCGAAACCCGCGGACGTCTATATTTTTTGTCCCACCTCAAAACCTGACCTCATTTTTAGAATGTCCTTTACCGATAATAAGTTAGATCGTTGTATTTTACATTTTTAACCATAATAAATGAGATGTGGGCACAGTATTTACTAGCGTGCACTTATATAATATATATAACAAAAATATATATATTTATGTATATATAGGTCGTTCATGGTCAAATCAAAGATCAAAAATTTGTTGCTTCTTCAACCTACGGTAAATATGCTCCAGAAACAGTTTCCAGTGCACCTGAATTTTTTCAGATTTTTAAATTACTTTTTACCAAAATGGTAGGGAGCCAAAGATGTCAATTTTGGCAATAATTGGGTTGTCAGCACTAATTAATTAATTCATAGCTCTTCAGGGAAGCATTTTTCACTATAAACATAAATATACTTTTTTTTTGTAAAATTTTCTGAATTTTTTGATAAAAGTACCCTTAAAGTCATATATGTATATTTATTTATACAACGTAAGGGTGTAAAGATGTGCATGTGTAATAAATAAATAAATAAATGCATACACACACTCACATGTATATATATATATATATATATATATATATATATATATATATATATATGTGTGTGTGTGCGTGTGTGTGTGTATGTTGAGGCTACCTTATTTTCATTTTAAACCTTAAAATATGAAAACCTAAATGTTTGATCCGGACTCCGACAACCTCAATACAGTATCCGGATAGTTTTAGTTAAAAATGCATCCCTTATGAGCTACAAATCATTGAAAATAGGTAAAAAAAATGCGAAAATTGCTTGAAACCTAAACTTTAATCAGCCAGAACCCGAAGTCAAATGAAGGGATTGCGCTAACATTTTTTTGGGAGTCAGGTACAACATATAGAACATGTATATACAGTTTAGGCAAAAATAAAAATTTTAATATCTTCGATTTTACAGAGAACCACCCATATATATATATGGTGTTTGAGCAGCATCTTTCTGGGCGTTGCTTCTTTTTGATGTTCCAGGGCTGTGAATAATAAGTTATAAAAAACGTTAATTAAATTGAATTTAAAATAATTATTCTATACAACTATTATATATTCATACCAAATTTAATAAATAGTAGCTTCAGAAACACATTATGTGAGAGTAGATCATATAAACTTATTTTTATTCGTCACTGGTCCAGAAGTTTGACTGATTTTATGTGAATTATTTTGTTATATACCATGTTCAAATTGCATGAATATATGTTTATACGTGTGTGTATGTATGACTGAGTATGTATGTAATAGTACATGTGAATATATGCATGTATTTATATACAAATGACACCTGCGTGACTGCAACCATGCACACACACAAACAATGTACAACCGATCGTGACGAAGGAACTGGATTGCAAGATATGTAGAGCGCCGAAAATCGGAGCGAGTGCCTCTGACCTCTGTGTCAGCACTCTTTGCGCGTGAACGACTACTGCACGGCGTACGCGTCGATCCTTTGTGGCGAATGCCGATTGGACTATCTTCTTCGTCTAAATTTCATAACTGCGTAAATCGGTACCAAGGCTTTAAAAACCCTTGAGCCAATCCACGCAGTGCCTTTTTGCGTAGTGACTTTACTCACTGGCGGCTACAACTGATTCTAAGGTGAAGCTGCGGTGTTTGCTAGTGTTAGTGTTTGAAGCGTGCTAAATCCGTCCAACACCTTGGGAGCATGCTAAATCCGCCCCTTGGCATGGCATACACCAGAGAGCCCTTTGAATACAGATCAGTGCCACAGAGAGAAGTACAAGCTAAAGACCGTCTAGTGGAATCTCCGGCGTTAGCAAGAGCAGTTGACCATCCTCATTTTAAATTAACACGTGAACGCGTGTAGATCGTACAGTCAGCATCTGCCACAAAGGGTGATTAAAACCATCTAAAGTGCGCAGGATTATAATAATAGTAAGTTGTTAAGATGAATCATAGGTACTTTACAATTAATAAATAAATAAAACTAAACTTACTAAATACTACTGTAAAACGACAACATCCTAAGCCAAATATATCGAAACTCTGTCAACTCTGTAAATTGAACGTCTGTGAAGTGCTCTGGGCAAATAAAAACATAACAATCAATATAAATAAAACCCTTGTGTACCAAATTGATTATAATAACTAAACCTTAATCAGAAAAAATAAATTCAAATCAGCTACGCAGTCACGACGTGCAGGTAAGAGTACATTACTTGTGGACGAACCATCAGCATCCACATACGAGGCGAGTTAAGCGGACATAACGCGGGGTCCGCAGGATACAGAATTATCACAATTGCCTGCAACGACCGTAAGTACAGCGGATACTCACACGTCCGCCGAACGCAGTCTAGGACAGAATACCGTCAGTCCGCGTGTAACTTTAGTAACAAAACAGGCTCTCGAGCCGAAGGCTAGTTCTCGCAAATAAATAATTATTTATAAGACTCGCGCAGCCCGTCCTACTATCTAGTACGGTCTTTACAATTTTGTTTTTTTATTGTTTCATAATTTTGTGTATCTCATTGTATATTCTTTATAAGTGTAGTAATGAATTTGCATTTGATTATTTCATTATTATTTCATAATACTAAATCTAAATATTCTGTTGTAGTCATTATTTTAAAAAGACGTGTTCAATATTGGGAACACAACATAATCATTTTTATAAGGGAGTTTACATAATTTTGCAGATATCGTTTGCAACTTCCATATTTTGATTTCGCTTTTAATATCTCTTATAGCACAGTGTGGCTTAAATCCGCGTTTATGTCACGCCTATCCGTGACCTAAGTAGTTTATTATTGCACTGTGTATATCGCACTCGCTACGCTCGGGCGCTAACCTAACGGTACAATAATGGACTGCTTGGATCACGGATAGGCGTGACTTGGTGGATTTAAGCAGCTGTGATATAAAATTGTATACAATACTTGTAAACTAAATAGCCCATTAGTGCACGACGTTTTATCACGCCGTACAATAATCGGCTACTTAGGTCACACGTATCGTAATATACTATTACAATGCATATTCCTAATGTACTTGATGGCAGTGGCTTCTTACACAAATTGACTAATATCAACAGTTGTTGACCCACAACATGTATCTCATTATTTTTCTTTTGCATTTGATAAAACTTAAGGCCTTTACTAATTTTTTATTAATAAATACGTACATATTTTTTGCCATTATAGCAATTCAATTCTATATATCTCTTTTAATATCATCATTTTGTATTGCAATACATCAGTAACATAGCAATCTTTTGTTAAAGGACCTTGCGTGTGTTGCGTTTAAAAAAAAGCGTTTTTTGACGTATTATCTTGAATGCATTCCTGCATAACTTCTATTCAAGCACATCTCCGCATTAATTGTTGCAAAGGTGCATTTTCTGTACAAATCAATTGTTTAATGCGACAAATGAAATTCTCGAATCTGCACGCAGAAAATTTTTCCAGTTGACCGTACCGCCTGATGTCATTAGGTAAATGTTGCAAATTATGAAAATTGCTCGTAACATATTCTGGTCCGTACAGTAATTCAAAATGTTCGACGAATTTGACTAATAATTTTTCAGCATAGTCGATGTACATTTTATCTGCACAGAGTTTTGAAGTGTTTAATATACGAACTGCTATATGCAGGGTTAAAAAATTAATGTATACATCTTCGTCTATTACATTTTTTAAAGCTATAGGTCCAGTGTATAGCAAACATTGGCGGAATTCTGTAGCTTTGAAAAACTTGTGTATTCTAAATGTTTAGGTTTTTTTATGAAAATTATAAGGACGATGTTTTTGAAGAGATCTACATAATATTAAAATTGTTTGTTTTGGAAAACTATAATTGAATAGTTTTCAATATTACCCATTTTTATGCTTTTCCTTAATCACCACCCCTCCCCTCTCTTCTTCTTTTTCTTATGAAATTAATATTACATCGTTATGGTTTGTTTCCGAAAACATTTTCGGAGACTATAGGAGGAAAAAATAAGCACTTTACAGTGAGAAATATTTTATCGAGGTTGATGAGCGATAAACTAGCAGTTCTTGACAGTTTTAAAGGGTCAAGAGGAGACAAGAAAGCATCCGAAAAACATCGCATATGGAAGATAATTCTAGGTAAGCATTATTTTTAACTGTAGGTGGGTTGGGTTCGTGTTTAAAATTATATCTTGCACAATTCAAGGAAATTTTTTTTTATTTAGCATAAAAGGTTGTTTATTATCAAAAAAAAAGTAATTTTTTGTTTTTATTTAGACGTAGTAAGAAAGCCAAATAGAGATTACATTTCGTATAATGCTGAAGAATTAACAAAGGCTTGGCTCAAAGAAAGAAATAGAACAAAGTAAAGATCAAACGATCTAGAAAATTTGGAGAATGACAAGGACGGTGAAAAATAGATTGTAGTCAAATTGTATTCTAATACGTTGATCTACGTCGAGATTGAGAACTGGAGACATAGGGCAGCTGGTAAAGTCGTGGATCATTTTCATTAGATAGTCCTCTTCAAGATAAATTTAATTTTTGAACGATTTGAACGAGAACGGTGCTAATTAAAAGAAAGACGCCGTACCAACAGCTGCCGATTCGCAACGCTATAAGTGTAACGTAAGTCGTAATCTTCATACGTGCGAGTTCATCGGTTGCGTTTGTGTAGGTATGAGTTTGGCTTTGGCGGTGCCGTACATATAAGTAGTTTTAATATTGTATGACCCTTTTTACGCGTTTATATAAACAATGTAAACTAACCTGTTTTAATGCAAATACATATGACAATATTTTTTAAATATTATTCTAATAATGTATATTTATTGATTGGTTGTTTGAAAAACGTTTCTGGAACGTTGTATATGCAACTAATACAGATTTCGTTTTGTACACGTTGCTAGAACGTTGCAACAGCAACCAACGAAAATGTAGCACCCATTGGTTAAGCGTTTCGTACACGTTACAAGAACATTGCAATTGCAACCATCGAAAATTTAGCACACATCAAAGGGCGCGGTAGCGCCCCTATGGCAAGTACAAGTTTTTTATACACTGTGCCGTCAGGGAGCAGCGCGACCCTGTTATACTTTAAATTTTCTTTTTAACCTAAATGCGTTTCATTGTCTCCGATTGTTTCTTGTCTGATATGTCTTCGATTCTTTTATTTGAGTAATGTATCTTGAAGATTTTAATGAGAACTTTCTAATGATCATGAAGACAAGCTAATGAGTTCAAAATATATATGTATATTTAATGTAAAATGGTGAAATAAATAAGGGAAGATTGGGAAGTCAAATCAATAGTACACAAATTTTGCGGAAAAAAGACGACTTGCCTCAGCGTAAAAACTCTTACGAATCAGAGAGAAAAGCCGGGGAAAGCGAACTATTTATAAATTAAGCAAAGGAAATTATACAAATGAAAGAGACTCTAAGATAGGCAAAAGAGAGAGAGAGAGAGAGAAAAACGCACTTAAATTAACGCAATCCCTGGAAGGTACCTTTGCGCACGCTGGAGAGCTCTCCTACCTTGACCGCAACTAACGTGAACGGCATGACAAGAAGCCCTGGTTCGCGTGGGTGGGATACATTTTCCTTGGTCGCAGGACGCCTCGACGTCTCGAGGAAGCCTATCGTGGACCGTGAGCAGACCTTTTTAGCCCTGCCGCGTAAGTGACGATTGCAGGGTGGAGGTCAGCACATCGAGGAAGCTCGCACGTGGCCGACGTCCCAACACACGAAAAACTACACACACTACACGCCGCTCGCACAATTCTCACGCACAACGCGACGCGCGCTACAATAAGGAGGTCAACCGTCCTGAAAAGGACGTTAGAGAAGACCTGATACGCTCGATGTACAAAATCAAGAAATCGCAAAACTGAACAGCACGTGCTCGCGTGCACCAGCATTCGCGCAAAACTAGAGATACCCTACGCGGCGCACGCATGTGCTTGACCGCTCTCACCGCAGTGCTTGCCGCGTTACGGTGCGAAATTCAAAATTTTACTTCCCGCTCTTACATGACCTAAACAGATCATAATATTTTGCTTTAAAAATTTCTCTTTGAGCAAAATAATTATGATTAAAAATTAATTTGCGATAATTTCTTAAAATTTTGGCTATGCGATTCTCATCTTTTCAAGTACAACAATACAAAATTATGTCATGAGATAATAGGATACATAAGGTTATCTTCAGCAATTAGTGCAATATACTATACTATGCCGCGAATGTCTCCAGAACATATCATTTATGTGCAACTCTGATGGTAAAAGAGTGAGAGAGGTGTCCACTAAGCGTCGCTGCCTTTTACGAAACGAATAGCAGTTGCAGAGAGCCGAACGCACGGAGTAAGCATCTATCTACACAAAGATTTTGAGGAAAGAGGATCCGATTTTTCAGGCTGGAAGTTATCGAAAGCCTTTATCTAGTTTTTTCTTGCATCGTTTACAAAAGCAGCTAGAGTACGTCCGGCCTTGTAAACATTAAAACATAGCCTAAAACAGTGGTGTTTTGGAGCTGCTTGGTGCGCACCAACTCTCGCGAATCTGTCTCGAAAAACTCGAGTAGATCGAAATTTTAGAGTCACTCGAAATTGTCGGGTGTTGAATAATTAGATATTTGGATGTTATATTATTAAATATAGTAAAATAATAACTTTTTAATGTATTATGAGGCATATGATTCAATAAATGTGAATTGTGAGTAGCTTACAAAAATTTTCTATCACTCGGCAATTTGGTCAAAATTTGAACTTTGTTGTTAATAAGACATAAGTGAATAAAAAAATACTGGCTGATTCTGCATGTGAAAAGGATAAAAAAAGGTATCTATGTTTTCTTTTGTAAACCTAATAGTTTTTTAATTAAAAATATAAATAAACTTGATTTTTTCAATATTAAGTTATTTTTAATTTAAAAACTATTAGGTTTACAAACAAATTATAGATACCTCTTTTATCCTTTTTACATGCAGAATCAGCCAGTATTTTTTGGGCGCCAGGTCCGTTTTGAACCCAGTTAATGTATATATATCGCATGGGCTTGCTCTTGTCTGTGAGCTTGTGTTTGTTAAGTCACTTAGACATGGTACATACATAATATAAACATTGTATATAATACATTGAACACGGCTTGCCGGTTATATTCCTGGCCCTAAAAACAGCGTATTTTAAAGCGTGAACGAAAATGTTAAACAAGTCTCCCTATAGTAACCTCCACTGTAAAATTGTACATTACGATACTAGTCGCATAAGTCGTACTTTATGGCACGGCACGGTGTACGCTTTTATATGCCGTGCCATGAAGATCGACTTATGACGCGTGTATCGTACGGTATTTTATAGCACTGACTAGCATAAATCCGCTGTCACGCCTATCCGTGGCATTAGCAGTCCTTTTTTCACTGTGAAGTTAGCACGGTGATATGCACGGTGATATGCACGGTGCAATAATAGACTACTTATGCCACGGTTAGGCGTGACATAAATGCGGATTTATGCCACGCAGTGCTGTAAAATGATTTTTTAAAATCACTAAAATGTAGTAAAATTACATGAGGTTCCAACCCCACGTATAGCAATTTAACTACTTTCAGCTACGTAAAATTACAAAAATCTAGAGCTTTTACTATTCTTATAGTAAAATTGCTTCGCTCAGCGTAGATCGGATTAGTTTACTACTCTAAGCGTAGTAATTTTACAGGGGTCAGACTCTCGCGTTCAGTGTGAAAATACTACCGCCGTTGTAAAATTACAGCGCGCAAAATAGTAAAATTACTATATACCATTGTGAATTTACTTATACTGTTGTAAATTTACTGTGCTGGGTGTAAGACGGAATGGTTTACTACTGGGTTAGTGATATAACGACAAAATTTTTTACAGTGTAACCCTGAAAATAGGCCGTCCCGCGGACGAGGATACATGTAGCGCGCTTTTCAAACTGGAATTCACAACTGCAGTTACGAGAACAGTAAGAGCAGTGCATTTTTTGCGGCTTCTATAGGGCTTGACCACGACCAGCTTAACCCATAAGCTTATTGCTTAGTTTATATACGTACGAAAAACAATTCGCTTGTATGAGCTTTATGAGCTCTCACTTTCATTGCTTCCTGCTTTACTGAGCCACTGAGGCTGTCTTAAAGCCATGCGTAAATATTATTATAAAATTTCGAGTGGTTTGATAAATATATGGTTAAAAAATAATCTCGAGTAGTGCGAGAAACTCGAGTAACTCAAAAGATTCGAGTAACCAGAAAAATTCGAGTAACCCGAAAAATTCGAGTAGCTCGGAAAATTCGAGTAGTTTGAAATGTTCCAGTAACTTGACTCAAGCTCGTCGAGTCGAGTTTTTCGATCGAGTACCCCGACTTTTCGAGTACTTGCACACCCCCAATCATCACAAATACGAGATGTGAATCCAGAAAGTAAACAGCAGCGTGTTCTACATCAGCGGACATCTTGTGACCCTTGGTTCATATCGGTGGACTGGAAACTGGACACCAGCGAATTGCTTCAGGACATGCAGGACTGCTAGAACAGAGTCAAGCGAGATCGACACCGTGATCCACGGAAAATCTATAAGCTCGTCTTCAACTTCACGAGCTCTCACCGTTTGAACTCGACAACGACCCCGTCCCCTGCTATGCCGACCTCCACGTCTATGGTTGTTCGACTCGTACTTTAGCCTCCTCAACGGCAACTATATGCTCTCTCTAAGACCTGATTCGCTTGAGAATGAGTCGACAATGAACAACAAGGTCTCGCTTCTTCTTTCGTTACAGCGGTTTCAATCTCGATATAAGCGAGCTGCGACGCCACCGCGATCACGGCAACCCCCCCCCCCCCCCTCCCCCGAACTCGGTCAGCCCTCACATATTAGTGCAGCAGAGCTCGCCACAATTGGCGAGCGCCGCAATGACGAGTGGCGGAGCTGCTCCGACGACCAGCAAACGACACTTGGCGCTCAAGTTCATCAAGCCGAGAACGGCGCGTTAGACAACGAGAGCCCGAGAACGAGTTTGCGACGAAACATTTCATCAAGTTCGAGGACGAGGAGGAGGGGATAGACGACAGCAGAGGGGCCGACGCGGCCCCCATAGATCGGCAGTGCCGGAAGTCCAACCAACCTCACCGCTCGAGCTTAGCATACCTGTGACACCCAGTCACAAATCCAAGCCTACCGCTGCTGCCCGCCAGCATCATCAAGACCTTACTATAAACGTCACTTTGGCCAACAGCTTACTGATTAGCATTGATAAGCATTTATACCAGGGCATCTTCATAAATCTGTAAATTTGTATAAGAATTCTATTCTAATTTATCCTTTAAAATTTATGAAATTATTGAAAGAATTGCCAAATGTTTGCAGCTTGCGAAGTTTCTGTATATGCCTGCGAATATAAGTTAATGAATGTAGTGAAATCAGTTACAATTTTCAAATATATTATTTGAATACACACTTGCCGTCCCACTGTCTTATACTTTATCAATGAAACATGCGACGGGGCGACCGTCAAAGTAAAAGTATCTCTCTCTCTCTCTCTCTCTCTCTCTCTCTCTCTGAGGTTACTCTCTGTCGGGGCTGTACCACTCTAGTAGTCGGTATTAACGAAATTGTAAATCTGTTCGTATAGGAGAGAGAACGAGATAGCAGTCGGATGCTCGCTGCCAGTCCCGTCAGAAGAGAGAATGAAGGAGGAGCTCATCGTAACACCGCACCAGCGTGAACGAGGAAGAGAGCAAACCGCTGGGAAGGGAAAAACCACGTCGTGCGGGCCCGCCCGCAGCTCACAAATAAGTTAGCATATGTGTGAGAGTCTATGTATTTGTAATATTTCAATCGGGATAAACAATGTAATTCGGGAAGAGAAAACTATTGTATGGAATGCTGGAGTGAAATTAATGAGAGAAAATGTATCTCTAACAAGGAAGGTACCCGAACCCGACCTCACCGATTTCAATGATTTTACGATATGTTGTAGTACATGTGAAAATAAGAGACACGTATTTTTTCTTATCGGCTCATAAGCGTATTTAGGGGGTGAAAACGACCCTCAAAGTTAACCCCCAAAAAGCGTTTTTTCTGAATATCTCGCCTTAAAATAAATATTTTTTAACGAAACAAATTCGACGTTATTTCTTACAACAAGAGCAAGTAATTCATGGTGATTTGAAGAGTAAGGGTGGCATCCCCTATTTTTTAGGGGTCGAAAACATATATTTATTGGCATAACTTAATAATAAAAAAGTTTCAAAAGCCTAAAAAAAATTGGAAACAATTTGAAAACATCCATAATAATAAAATAAAGTTGACGTCTTTCGGCTTTTTAAAAAATATTACCCCTAATGGGGGTAAACCACCCCTTACACAAAATAATTATAAGTATGTATTTTAATCAATTAAATTTCGTATTTCCTCTGTTGCGTATATAATATATGTCATTTAATATATGTTATTAAATTAATTAATTTTATTTAATATATATTAAATATAGATATATATATATATATATATATATATATATAGCAAAATCACGAAATATGTCAAGAATACTTTTTTTCTTAGAATTTTCCGTAGAATGTAGCTGTATTTTTTTCAGCCCCGTAGAGGGTTTATTTTGAGACATCAAAAATTAGATGGATTTTTTTAGGTTCTAAAATGGTCAAGACCTATTCTGGGACCTATGCTGGGACTTTTGCACTATAAAATGCTATCTCCATGAATTTTTTGGTAGTCCTAGTCCAGATCAAAATCTTGCTTTTACTAATATTAAGGTTTAAATGGTTTATAAGACGGGTATAACATATATCTATGCATTTAAAAGTATTATTATTGAAAAGGAGAGAAAATTTTACAAAAGAAAAACTATCGGTATGTCTATAGTGAAAAATGCTTCCCTGGGAAGCTATGAATTAATTAAAATGTGCAAAAGATGCAAAAAATGCTTAGATCACCTACTTTGACCCTCTGTAACTCGAAGAATAATGATGAAAAAAATCTGAAAAAATTTAGGGATACGCGTGGATACCTAAGGAACGTATTCCCAGAGTTATTCCGATATTCATTTTTTGACCGCTCGATTTCACAGAGAACCACCCATATATATATATATAATTAAATTATATAAAATTGAAGCATATCTTTTAAAATTCCCGAATAGAGAATATTATTCAAATTTTATATATATTGTTAATTATAGTCTGTGTAGGTGTGCATAGGCATGTGTATATATATATAGATATGTAAACTTATACGTATCGGACATCGTATTTGCAAAACAATGAATCACAATGACGCACTTGTTCACAGCTTTTATCTTATTATAAATCGACTTGAATTAAATTTTGTTGCATTCGATTTCGTTCAGTCAGTAAGTATTTGCCGAATAGTCAAATACTTACTACCGTCTTTTTTAAAGATCACGATTATATTTTGTAGTATGCAATTGTTTTAATATTATAAAACGGCTCACATGAAGATTGAAGGATTCATGTGTAAATAATTTACGACTTTTCATTTTTTTTATAAAGAAAGTAAGTATTTTATCAAACTTTATATCATTTATTTTGACAATTATTTTTATTGCCATCGAGATAAAAAACATTAATGAATATTTTTTATAATGAACAAACTTATTTTATATGCATTAAGTTTTTTCTAACACAAGCTTTTTTAACTTGATAAAAATTAAATTGGGTGGGATAGAGAATTTTATTGCGCATCTATTTTCTTCAAGTAAAGTGCGTAGTGGCAAGTATACATATGAGATGTAAAAATTTTTTTAATTTGCCAGTTTATTTGTATACTTGTTCGTATTATTCGTATTAAGGCTTGCTTTAGGCTCAAAATACGCGGAAAACATAGAAGACAACTATTTGAAAAATAGAAAATGTTGCCAAAATATCGGGTGCTATAGGGGGATACTCTACCTAACATTCATTTAAAACATTTTATGATTGTATTGCAATTTTTTGTACAATTTAACTGTAAAAGTTAAAATGGGTCACCCTGTATATCCCATTTCAGTTTTGGCCGTCTTTGGGCCTCACAATCAGTTAATATTGAAATAACCTATGCCATTTTCAAAAAAAGTTTTAAAATCCTCTACCGAAATTTCAGAAATAATAAACATTCGAGTTTTTTTATATTATATAACAAGGGGCAAAGTGGGCCCTACATATTTTTTTTCAGAACTTTAAAAACTATGTTATTTTTTTCATGAAACATACTAAAATCGATTTTCGCTTCAATTCATAGGCACCAAAAAGGGCATTTTTATACGCATTTTATAGAAATTTAATTTTTCAAATTTCAGATATTTTTATTAGTGGCTACTATCTGGGACATAGCAATCAAATTGGAAAATTAGAATAGTGTATCCAATATCAGCAGTTTAATCGCCTTGGTTTTTTTAAATATTTGAATTAATCTTGGTAAATTAAGAAATGAATTATTTAAATTGTTCGATAATTACAATCATGTAACAAATAAATTGTTTTCTTTTTATTTACATTAGATCTGAATATGAGAATTAACTCTGTAAATGTTATAAGTTTATTATCAGCTTATTTTCGAACATTACAAATACCACAAAGTGAGACAAATTATAGAGAAATTCAATTGTCGGAGCAAATTAAATATATTTTAATAGATGCAGCAGATGAATTCAATGACATTGAAATGACAGTTGAAGAATCATTGGATTTTCTAGAAGATTTCAAAGATCAAGATGCAAAAATAGTTGAGGATCAAGTACTACATCATATTCCTGATTTTTCGGAAGCACCAACAAATGAATGTACAGAAGAAAATAATGAAGTCGATTTTGAATATAAGAAAAGGGCTGTAGAAATTTGGAAAAGTCCTAAAACAAAGTCACACATGAAACTTGAAACTGTACAGAAAAGATTTAAGAAAGTTAGATCCGTTAGTCAGCTGAAGCGTTGGGTACGCACAATCAATAAAGGTGGCACTTACAGAGAAAAAATCGCTCAAATTTGTCAATATACATTAGATAATTTTAAAACTGCACTGACTGCTGGTTTTATTATTCATGATCGCGATATACGTCGATGGGCATTACAAGCTCAAAAACAAATAGGTTCTGAAGATTTTAGATTCAAAGCTTCTAGAAATTGGTTATCAAAATTTAAAACTGCTCATAGAATAGTTTCTCGAAAAATAAATAAGTTCCTTACGAAGAAAACAATAGAAAGCAATTCGGAACTTGAAAAAAAAAACCAGATGCGTTTGTCGCCGATGTTCGGTTATGTGCATTAGAAGTTGGAATTCAAAATGTATATAACTCCGACCAGAGTGGATTTCAACTAGAAATGCATTCTGGAAGAACCCTCGCAATCGAGGGAGAAAAACAAGTGCAATGCCTAGTGCAGTCAATTTCGTCAACAACACATAGTTATATGATTCAACCACTTATATCAGCTGAAGGGAAACTGATGTCACCACTTTTTCTAGTTTTAAAATAATCCAGTGGTCATTTTGGACCTATTGTTGAAAGCAATTTATTGAAAGCCGAAAATGTTTATGTAGAAGCATCAAAATCTGGGAAGCTAACATCGAGTAAATATCTTTTTATTAAATTTTATTTAATACTGCAGAAAAGGTAGCAAATATTAATGTTTTTGTTTCAGACCTCTTTAAAATTTGGATGGAAAAAATATTTTTCCCGAATGTAGGTACCAACACTATACTATTACTTGACTCCTGGAGTGGCCACTGTGATAAAGTTATAGAAGAAATGATGCCCGACAATAAAATTGTTAATGTAAAAAAAAAATACCGACAGGAACAACAGGGAATATCCAACCACTTGATGTATATGGATTCCGTATCTGGAAGAATTTTGTTCGACAATTTTCGGATAATGTAATTTTAATGGATTATGATTTAAAATTACATCAAAGGAATAACATTATTAAATTACAATATCTAGTGCATAATCAACTTTCCTCACTAAGGTATATTAATCTTTTTAAATATTCCTGGTTTAGAAGTGGTTATATCGATGAAAAACCAGAAGAATTTGACAATCCTGTTAATTATAGTTTTGGAGATTCTTGCAATTCACACTGTGATGCACCAATGTTGCTATTATACGTTGTGCTTGGTGTAAAAAATCATTATGTTTTAAACACTATTTCGAAGATCATCATTATTGTAAACATTATATACCATAAAACGTACATAACCATGGAAAATTAGAATAAATGTTGTATACTTATAATAAGAAATGGCTGTAATTATAAGATCTGTAAAACGATATGCATTCCAAATATGCATTGGAAAAATTCAACTAAATGCTTTTATCACGGAGATTATTATTATTATTATTATTATGATATTTATCATTAATATTTATTTCAAATAACTTATGCAATAAATAGTTATTAACAAGTGTGGGACGAGTGTCAATTTATATGAGTCTAGATCATTTTATCATACGTGTTTTGTACGACATTTTCTCTTACAGAGGGCGAAAAAGCCATTTTTAACACTCCGTGTATGTACTTCAATATATACTTATAATTATTTTGTGTTAGGGGTGGTTTACCCCTTTGAGGGTAATATTTATTAAAGAATCGGAAGACTTTATTGTTTTATTATAACTGTTAACACATTTTTTCGAATTTTTTTAGTCGCTAAAAACTTGTTTTATTATATAACATTTTTTTTGTTAATTTCGTCCGCCATATTGGATCCGCCATTTTAAATTTTCAAAATCTGATAACAGATTCGTAAAAAGCGACCTCGAAAACCCTTATATACGAACTTCCTACGAAGTTTTATGAATAAAAGTACATACTTATAATTATTTTGTGTAAGGGGTGGTTTACCCCCCTTAGGGGTAATATTTTTTAAAAAGCCGAAAGACGTCAACTTTATTTTATTATTATGGATGTTTTCAAATTGTTTCCAATTTTTTTTAGGCTTTTGAAACTTTTTTATTATTAAATTATGCCAAAAAATATATGTTTTTGACCCCTAAAAAATAGGGGATGCCACTCTTACTCTTCAAATCACCATGAATTACTTGCTCTTGTAAGAAATAACCTTGAATTTGTTTCGTTAAAAAATATTTATTTTAAGGCGAGATATTCAGAAAAAATGCTTTTTGGGGGTTAACTTTGGGGGTCGTTTTCACCCCCTAAATACGTTTATGAGCCGATAAGAAAAAATACGTTTCTCTTATTTTCACACGTGCTACAACATATCGTAAAATCATTGAAATCGGTGAGGTCGGGTTCGGGTACCTTCCTTGTAAGTAAGATGTCCTTCCGAACGATATGCAAATAATCAGAAATCAACGGTGTGAGTGTGAGAACCTCGTGTCGAAGTTCGCGAGAGAACGCAGGCATTAGGTTTCGAGTCGCTGCCTGTACAGCCCCCCCCCCCCCCCGGTTGTGTCGCATTTAAATGTAGTTTTTTTTGCTCTTTGCCGCGCCGAAATTTCAGAGTACGAGACATCAACAGTACGTGAGGAAGGAAGTTGCAGATCAAGTGTTAACCAGGTAGAGAGAGAAATATTTAGAGTCGTGTCGTTTGTGCCGCCGTGAATTAGCTAGCTCGCGTATTAGTCGTGAGTGATCGTGTCGGACATATTCCTGACGGTGAAACTTTTGAAGCCGGATTACCGTCGGTCTGTTTACGAAAGTGAGAATAAACATTTCCAAGAATTATTGTAAGAAAAAGTTCAATCTGAATTTAATTCCTTTGACCCAAGACCTATCACGTCCGAATCTCTTCCGAGGGAGAGAGTCTCCTTTAGCCGGACACACGCGAATGTAAATCGAGAAGAGTCAAGCCGACCTGGCTGACCACGTGGAGTCAGACTAAATAGCCGATAAACTGGGGTTCCCAAAAGTGAAATCATGTTTTACCCTAGTGCTCCGTTTTAGACTCTAGAGCGGTGATACACGGGTTTATTAATTTTCTTACAGTCAATTGATAGTGCAGAATTTTCCTGGACATAATCCGAAGCCAAATAAGATTTTTGTTGTGCAAAATTCGAAGCCGTAGTAGTTGAGAAAACAATTAACATTTTGCAGATTTGTTCAAAAAAATTTCTTTGTCTCGTTTTAGACTTTATAAAGTGTTCGAAACAAGAAAAGTAGTAGATAGGCTATAGGCGTACCAAAACATAGTCATACTAAAACCCCCTCTTCACTCAGAGTGTTTTGGTACCCGATGGAAGAGGAGAGATCCCCTCTCTCTCTCCAAGATACTAAAACACCCTCTCTCCTCTCAGAATGTTTTAGTACCCAATGAGAGTGGGAATAATTTTTCCTCTCTCTCTATTATGTTTTGGAATGCCGTTCTCTACTTTTTTTAAATTTAAAATTTTTTTTATTTTACTTTACAGTTTATGCTCATAGAACAATTTCATGAGTTTGACGTTGTACAATGCACAGGTCGTCTTATAGCTTGGATTATGATTTGTGCATACTGTGACGCACTTAAAAGATGGTTTTGACGGATAGCCATACTGTTCAATGTTGTGAACAGGAAATTTGAAACGTTGAAGCCATTTCTGTTTTAATGCACCCATGACAAAAATTTTTGATGCGTCATGTAAAGCGTCACGAAGCAAGTTTCCGAATTGAGAGTAGTCATGTCCATCCGTTTTCCACCTGATGCCATGATAATTATGTTTGAGCCATTTGTTTTCCCTTTGCATTTTGTCTGAGAGTTTTTTCCATGAGAAGGGATTTTTGAATGATAGAACAACAGGATCTGCACTATTTTCCTTGAGAGGTATGATTGTTAATTCCTTTAGAATATAATCTTCTTCGGTTTGCTTGAAACCAGTCATGTCTACTGCATACTCCATTTTCCGATGCAGCCTAGACGAGCTTCTTGACATCTCCACTAATAGGATTGTACTGAACGACGCGATCGTGTAAGATCAGACAGTAGGTTGAATTGTTATCAGGAAAATCTTTTTTAGCCTCAAACTCCAGACATACATCGACAGGAGCGCTATTGAGAGATTCGTTTTGTCGTGAACAGTCAATAACTACGAGTGGTGCAAAGTTGAGAAACGAAGACTTTGTCAGCAGCGGTTGCGGATCTCTTCCATAGTAGGATTTTTGAAAATTAGCGTACATATCATAGAGAATGGCAAACTGATTTTTAGCTATGTCGAGATTCATATTGTTGTATGGATAATATTGTGAATTCAAGAAAAGTTTCACATTACTCAACTTATAATGGTCAAATCGACTGGCGTTTGCAGTTCTCAATGATTTTCTCTTTATTTGCAGTCCAAGAATCACAAAACGAGGTTTTTCCAATTGATTTGATGTTTTCACTGTCCAGACGTGTTTAGTAGTGCTTGGGAGAAGAGGATATTCAAATAACTCCCAAGAACGGAAACACATGGAAATAGGATTATCTTTACCAATGAAATTCAATAGCTGGATTTTTTGTTTACCAGATGCAACATGTGGCATCAACCACTCTATCTTTGATACTTTTCGTAATCTTCATAAGTAGTTACACCACATGCTATAGTACCTTCCTGGATTATTACGTTCAAGTCGCTTCTCGATCTTGTGAGAATGAGCTCATGCTTCATATTAACTATAATCTTTTTATAGTCTTCTGCAAAACCCAAGATCATACTCAGTGGAATCGCAAAGTCAAAATTTCCCTTGTCATCTACGGCCGATTTGATATTGTCTTGAATACCAAGCCAGCCTGCATTCTCCAGTATATCATTCTGATTCAAATTAAATGAAATCAATCCTTTCATAACACTGCTCAGACCAACATTTTTACTTTTATCTATCTCCACAGCATTAATCTCATAACGAATTTCATCAAACAGATGACAAATGCCATTGTTGACAAATTTAGTTTTAGCAAGTGCTGCTGATCCACCTTTTACTTGAAACTTTCCACATATATGGATAGAGCTGCGCGATGGTAAGAGACATAGATCTTGATGTTGGATATAAATACGAATTTCATCACTGTTGTCAAAGCTTAATGATGAGTATGGTTGATGTGCGTGTACTTCGTAATGAGCAATAGACTCATCGAATACGACACCTGATCGAATGCTTAGAATTTCGTCCATTTTTCTGGAAACAGCAAAGAATTATACACGTGAATTTTTTCCACGAACTTTTAGTCCTAGACTTTTCAGAATCTGAATGCTCTTGCGTGTTAACGGTTTGAGTTTCTTCGGTCGACTGATGACTGGATGCCACGATGACTGATTTATATATGATCCAGAATTGTAAACGATGCCCATTATACAGATTTGATGTGAAGTCTAATAGTGATTTCCTCTCCTCGAAAATTCACTAAATTTCCATCCTGATCGACAATTTGAATTTGTAGATGATCTATGCACTTGACACTGACCGGTAGATATATGCCGTGTGACGGAACTTCTATGATTTTATATCCCGGAGGCACTCTGGGAAAGAACTCATGGATTGTATGAACTTTCTTATTATTGATATAAGCACCTCCAGTAATATTGCACTCAACTCTGAGTGCATTGATTCTCAATATTTTCACTGGTAAATCAGAGCTGTGTTGAATGTTCTCTTCGAGAGTGTGAGGAGCAAAGCCAAGGAGACGGCCCATGGAATCGAGAGGTGTGAGATCTATCGGATGACTGCAGAGAATTTCACTTCTAAGAGTATTGTTATTAGCTTTCAAAGAGAATTCGATTCCTTTGGATTTCAAAGTTGCTTGTAAAAATTGATTAATAGCATAAATCTCATAACTGCCAGTAGGAATATTAATAATAATATCTCCGTTTAAATGCAGTTTATTATTTGAATAGTCAACATTGGGACTAGAGTTAAATGATAAAAGTTTAACTAAACCCAAGACAAAATTTGTATGCTTTGGTAGTTCAATTGAAGGAAAATATTGCGCTTCTAAGACAGATGAGTTTCCTGAGAGACTCAGAGTGAAGCTATCTTCCATGACTGATCGGAAGATAATTATTTCATTCGTTAGTAAGCACCTCTTTTAAAGTCTCCCAGCTAAGAAAAAGAGACAAAGATGGCCACATATAAATGAGTCAAAATTTTGATATCTTTTATAGTTGTATTTCACTTCTTTCACGTTAAAATACAACATGAGATCTTTAGGAGGTTTAAGATCGCCAAAACTATCAAAATAAATCACTTCAGGACCACGTTTGCGATAGCAAACCTAGTGAGAGCCTCTATTTTGAAAGTCGTCCAAGATTACCACTGCTGATTCGTTATGTCATGGACCATCGGGAGGTAGATTATTTCTCATGAAAACACCTCTGAAATATGAGATTTTCATCATATGATTATATTTTTTTAGATCGTAGTCAGTCAGTGCACGATTTGGCAAAGTTAAATCGAAGTTTTTTTTTCATAAATAATCCCATTCCAGTTTTATAGGGCTTAAGATGAAGACCTCTGCCTAAAGCAATAGCTTCCATGGTCTTATTATGCCTCTTACTTTCTTCATGATTTTTCTGCGCAGCTTTAGCATCATTAACTGCTTTAGCTATTCCAGCAGCGCCTCCTGCTAAAGCACCGGTGGCACTTAGTCCGGCGAACAATGAAATGAGAAAAGGAAGAACTCCACCAATTTTTTATGGAAGCGGCAGAACACGTGGAATGATAACTTTTTTCTTTCCACCTACACTTTTAACAGCTGGACGTGCACCCTTCAAGGCTGATTGAATAACCTTGCAAGAACTTTTACTTGTTGACATTGATTTTTTAGCCGCAGTCACTAACTTATTAAATTTCAGTCCCATTCCAGTTTTTCCCTTTAATTTCATAGCATCGCTAACAGCAAAAGCTTTTTCGCCAAGACTAGCATCCTTAGCTCTGACACGTTGCATAGCTTCCTCAGCAAGCATCTTGTCAGCAGCTTTACAATTTACCTGTGGTCCATCAAACTGTGGAAAAACAAATAATTTATTGGCTTTAATTACACACCCTAATGGTCTTAGGTTTGAGAATTTGTATGTATACCCTAAATCCTTGAATCAGCCAAATTATCAATTTCTCAAAAATGTCTTGGATCCGATTGAAGGAGTATCATATCTTCAGTTCAGTGAGCATGAATCTGTAGTATCTCCAGATGAAGCCCTTCCAAATTCAATAATGATTTTTGATGATGTGGCATGTGAGAAGCAGGATAACGTCAGAGCATTCTTCTGTATGGGGAGACATAAGAGTGTAGATAGTTTTTATCTATGTCAATCTTATGCTCATATAGGAAAACATCTCATTAGAGATAATGTCAATTTGTTAGTAATTTATCGACAAGATGATGCAAATCTTAAACATATCTATGAAAATCATGTGAATACCGATTTAACTTTCAACGAATTTCGGAATCTTTGTTCTGAATGTTGGAAGAATGATAGATATGGATTCATCGTTATTGACAAAGATAGACCGATGAAAGAGGGTAGATACAGAAAAGGATTTGACTGTTTTGCAATAAAAAAGGAATTATGAGTCTCAAACTTACAGTTCAGTTGTAGACATCGCCACGTCAGCATGTTAGACTTCACGAAAGAGAAGAATGTTCTTAGTGAGCTCTTGCGAGCTCGTGAGGCTATTAAAAAAAAAATACACTTTATTAAAACAGGAGAAAGATGATTTTGAAAAAGTCATCTGTGATACTCTAAAACCAGTCATCACAACACTTGAGAAACTTGTTGAGATGAAAAGTGAAAGCCCACTACAGCAACCATCCAATCACATTTTTTATCAAGACAACAGTAAAAAAATAAAAAAATGAATGAGAATCGATCGATCGAGTTTGCTCAACGATGAAAATAATCAAGTTTTTTCGATTATGATGACGATAATGATGATGATGATCACCTGCCAGCTAGTACAAGAAAAGCTCCAGAAACCTTTAACCAAGAAGAGTTAAGTGATCTTATTCAAAATTTAGGATTACCTAAAGATGGAGGAGAATATCTAGCGTCAGTTCTTAAAACGAAAAATCTGTTAGCAAAAGGAACAACGGCCTCTTTTTATCGAGATAGAGAAAAAGAATTTAGGAATTTTTTTACGAACGATGAAGAGAATTCGTTGGTATATTGTATAGATGTTAAAGGTTTAGTCGATGCAATAAAACCGAATACGTATAAAGACGAGGAATGGAGACTTTTTATTGATTCGTCAAAACGAAGTCTGAAAGCTGTTCTGCTTCATAACGGAAACAGGTTTGCATCCATTCCCATAACTCACTCGACTAAGCTGAAAGAGACTTATGAAAATTTAGAAATTGTATTGGAAAAAATAAAGTACTTGGAACATCAATGGAAAATTTGTGGTGATCTTAAAATTGCAACCATGATCTTAGGACAACAATCAGGTTTTACTAAAAATCCCTGCTTCTTGTGTTTATGGGATAGTAGAGACAGGGTAAATCACTACGTTAAGAAAGTATGGCCAACTAGAACACATTTTGAACCAGGATCGAGGAACATTATACGTACGCTATTGATTTACCCATCAAACTATCTGCTACCACCACTTCATATCAAACTTGGCCTCATAAGCAGTTCGTCAAAGCTCTGGATAAAGATGGCGATTGTTTCCAGTATTTGGGAGAAAAGTTTCCCGCAATAAGTGAAGCTAAATTAAAAGAAGGTATTTTTGATGGTCCTCAAATTCGTACTCTATTTGAAGACGAAACATTTATCACAAAAATAAACGACACAGAAAAAGCTGCATGGCAAAGTTTTAAAACTGTTCGTGAGAACTTTTTAGGAAATAAAAAGAGTGAGAACTATCAGGAACTAGTTGAACAAATGTTGGAGAATTTAAAAAATTTGGGTTGCTTGATGAGTTATAAAATGCATTTCTTACATTCCCATCTTGATTACTTCCCTCTTAATCTAGGAGATGTCAGTGAAGAACAGGGAGAACGATTTCATCAAGATATAAGTGTAATGGAGAATCGATACCAAGGAAGATGGAATGTCAACATGATAGCAGATTTTTGCTGGACACTGAAGAGAGACATTAAAACAAATAACAAAAAGAAAAAAAGAAACCCATTGCATAGGTCATTTGAAGTAAAAAGAGTTCGTTACAAGAGAAAAAAGGAGTAAAGAAAGACATCGAGAGTTACTAAGCTAGTGGAAAAAAGCAAAATAAGAAAAAAATATAAACGCAAGCAACTTTTCTCTGTACACAAGGAAGATATTATGTGATTAAATAAGATTTTTTACAATTTTTCGGTATCTTTTTCCATTTTTGGAAAGTTTTGATATGACATTTTAATCGGTTTAAACTGTTTCTTCTCAATTTGACCTCGAACTGACCTTGAACCTGACGTGATCGGGTAAAACTGACCCCGGATTCGGATTCAGCGACCGAAAAAACATAAATATATGGCATTTTAATTTTTTAAAACCGTTACTTCCCAATTTGACCTCTAACTGACCTTGAACCTGACGTGATCGGGTAAAGCTGACCCCGGATTCGGATTCAGCGACCGAAAAAACATAAATGTATGGCATTTTTATTTCTTTTAATCATTTCTTCTCAGTTTGACCTTGAACTGACCTTGAACCTGACGAGATCGGGCCAAACTGATTCCGGATTTGGATTCAGCGACAAAAAAAAACATAAATATATGGCATTTTAATTTTTTTAAACCTTTTCTTCTTAATTTGACCTCCAACTGACCTTGACCCTGACGTGATGGGGCCTAACTGACCTTATATTCGAATTCAGCGACCCGAAAAACATAAAGATAGATAGGTCTGATTTCTCGCGCAGACAACTTTTTTTATTTTGTGTGCCGGTGTAATATATACGGAGTGCGAAAGGTTGATGGAGTGTATATGATTGGTGATTCAGAAATTTAATTTGATGATAATTATGTCAAAATCAGAAATGGAAAATATCTTAAAAGTAGTGGACTTATGGAATTGCTATTTAAAAAATATCCGGATGATCTTCTTTTGAGTTCAGCAGATCGTGAAAATTATCGCAAGATTCTGGAAGCAACAAATGCTCATCGAAAAAAATTCAGCAAAGATGAATCTATCCAAATCTCGAGAAGTAATAAATATAAAAATATCTTAGCACCAATGTTCCGCAGCACTTCACGTAAAAAGAACAACAGCAGCGGAGGAGGACTCATACCTAAATATAAAATAGCTAAGAAAAATTCTTCAATTGATCTCGTCTACTGGGATGATCCAAACGAGCTTACTGAGAGACTTCGACTATTGATTGCCGAACGATCAGCTGGAAATAATAATCACGACAATGAAATCCAGTCGATTATTGAGGAATTACTTGAAGCTGGGCATATATATTGAAACGCAACTTTCTTCTTTGCATCAGTACTACCATGAGTCTCGATGTGTTTGGAAGAAAACTTGAGGGCTCGCAAGTGAGTCGTGGTCCTCCAGGCATTGGTTTCAATTTTACACCGGACGGTGATTTTGATTTAGAAAACAAGCGACTTTGCAACCTAGGACCGCTCAATCTTCCAAACGATACAATCACCTTGCATTCACTGAAAGTTATTCTACAAACTGAAATAAATTATATAGCTGCTAAAATCGCTGGAATTGGTGAAGTTATAGAAGAATATAAGCAGCAAGTTGAAAAACATCGGAAGTGGATGCAAAATTGCATTATGTTTATAGTACAACTCTTCGCAATTATTCTGGTGCTGATTATATCATTGAAGAAGTGAATAATCAATTAAAAGTTCGTATAGACAAATTTTCAGATGGATTTTCATCTACTGTAAACGAAGATGGAACGTCATAGAGTAGCTGAAGAGCTGCACAAGCCAGCACGTCGGCGATACAAGAGAAGAAAATATGACATACGTGGAATAGACGAGACTTGGCAAGCTGATCAAGTCAAAGAGTGGTAATGATGTTACTACAGCTATGAAGTCAATACTGAAAGAAGAACGAGTACCGAAGAATCTATAAACTGACCAAGGAAAAGAATTTTACAATTCAATTTTTCAAGAACTTATGAAGAAGCACAATATACACTTATACTCTTCACATAGTAATCTTCATGCAAGTATATGCGAACGATTGAATAGAACGTTAAAAGATGCAATGTGGACAGAATTCAGCAAACAAGGAAGCTTTAAATGGTTGGATATTCTACCTAACTTGCTCAAAGTATATAATTTGAGAAAACATCGGACAACAGGAATCGAGCCTGAAAATGTTACACAGGCAAATGAGCGAGAAGTCAAGAGACGTTTTCCAAATGAAAAGTCGCCAGTGAAAAAACCAAAATTTAAAGTAGGAGATAAAGTACGAATAAGTAGAATAAAAAATGTTTTTGAAAAAGGTTACACGCCAAACTGGTCAACGGAAATTTTCACAATAACGCGAGTTGTAAAAACAGATCCAGTAACTTACCATCTCGAAGATTATTATGATAAACCCGTCTCTGGCGGCTTTTATGAAACGGAAATTAATAAAACTATGTATCCGGAAATTTATTTAGTAGAAAAAGTTTTAAAGAAAAGTGGTAAACGCGTATATGTTAAATGGTTAGGATTTAGTGACAAGCATAATAGTTGGATAGATAAAAATGAGATTGTATGAATTATTCAAGGTTCAAATAAATAAGAAAGTAATTGTTGTTATATTTAATAATGTATTTATTCATGTAAATTGCACACAAGTTTGAACAAATAAATAAATAGTATTTAACAATTATCAGTCTTTGTATTTCATTATTTTAGCATTTGGTGAACTTAAAAGAAGTTCCACCCTGATATGTTATAAATAAACTAAGTTTATTTGCTGTGTTAGAGAGATTATTGAAAAGTTCTTGATCTTTCAAGATTGCTGATGAGATCTTTTCGAGAGCGAACCGCTAGGAGGGGAAAAATCACGTCGTGCGGGCCCGCTCGCAGCTCACAAATAAGTTAGCATGTGTGTGAGAGTCTATGTATTTGTAATATTTCAATCGGGATAAACAATGTAATTTGGGAAGAGAAAACTATTGTATGGAATGCTGGAATGAAATTAATGAGAGAAAATGTATCTCTAAGTAAGATGTCCTGCCGAACGATGTGCAAATAATGATAAATCGACGGAGAAATGTAACGCGCATGCGTACTGGTGTGAGTGTGAGAACCTCGTGTCGAAGTTCGCGAGAGAACGCAGGCATTAGGTTTCGAGTCGCTGCCTGGTACAGCCCCCCCCCCCCCCCCCCACGGTTGTGTCGCATTAAAAGTAGTTTTTTTTTGCTCTTTGCCGCGCCGAAATTTCAGAGTACGAGACAACAACAGTACGTGAGGAAGGAAGTTGCAGATCAAGTGTTAACCAGGTAGAGAGAGAAATATTTAGAGTCGTGTCATTTGTGCCGCCGTGAATTAGCTAGCTCGAGTGTTAGTCGTGAGTAATCGTGTCGGCCATATTCGTGACGGTGAAACTTTTGAAGCCGGATTACCGTCGGTCTGTTTACGAAAGTGACAAAAAACATTTCCAAGAATTATTGTAAGAAAAAGTGCAATCTGAATTTAATTCCCTTGACCCAAGACCTATCACGTCCGAATCTCTTCCGAGGGAGAGAGTCTCCTTTAGCCGGACACACGCGAATGTAAATCGAGAAGAGTCAAGCCGACCTGGTCCCCATTAGTAAATTCGGTCGGAACGTGTTTAACAACTAGATAAACTGCGATAGATCCCGTGTTTTCGCAGGAAATCTACGAACGTTACAAAAATTCGAATTGTTATTATTAAGGTGTAAATCTGTTAAATCATATTGAAGTTACAAATTTTTTTATTATAATCTAAGAGCTTTGCTTTATTGTAAAAATCTTCAAATATATACATGAAAGTTTATAGCAAAGAAAAAATCTCAAGCCAAATTTAATAATTTGCAAATATAATAAGTATTTTTAGAATCATATAGTAATATTATTTTTGCTTTAATAATTTGGCTTTACGATTCTTTTTTTACCATAAACATTTGCGTATGAATGTGTCTAATTTCATTAAAAACGCGATAAATGTGCATATTTGTGTGGGGAATAATCTTTAAGTAATCGATAAGTTGTTTCAAGTCAGTGCACATCATAGACTATGAGACGACGGGACGGCAAGTGTGCATTAAAATAATATTTTTGAAAATTGTAACCATTTTTTTAATAACCACTAGTCAGCTGATCTTATCCAACCTGCTGAATTTTAATGCTTGATGCTTGATATATATAAAACTGATTTCACTACATTCATTAACGTATATTTATAAGCACAAACAGAAACTTGGCAAGCTGCAAACACTTAACAATTATTTCAATGATTTCATAAATTTTGAAGAAGAAAATAGAATAGAATTCTTATACAAATTGTCACGGGGCAACTGGGCTTTAGCGCGACAGCCGCGAAGATGCTGTCGCATCAACGAGGGGGATTACTCACTCTTTTATCTTCGCACGGCTATCCGTCGATGATGCCGAAGTCGGCGACGGACGTTAACCGTCGGTGCAATGCTGACTCCGTACTTTGCAGCTGATTGTGAGTTGCCTCGGCTTTCTTCGCGTATAGAGTCTCCGGCCAGGCGCGCGCTCTGTAGCCGCGCCGCGATGTAACCGGCTTTACTCTACCGGGTTCGTCGAAAGGACGCAATAGGTTTACGGAAGAAACAGACATGCGTTCGTGTTTAAAATTAAGATGTCTATATTCACTCAAGATGTTAATACAATGTAACGCGTGTCGCGAGAGGACGAGTTCGCACTCGCGGCTCGCACTGGAGACGAGCCGACAACTCGGTGGCAGCGAGCCTCGGCCTCGGCGTCTGCAGCCGATTCGGTGATCTATAAATCGCGCAGTAGCTAATGTTACGGACTTACACTTTCGACGCGCGCGTTGGTTGCTCGGTCGCCACGTATCCGTCGGCTGCCGACGGGGGAAAAGTCCTAGATGGCCGGGAGGCATCCCTTCTGGCTGAAGCAGTGACGTGCAGGGGTACCCCGGGTGCTCAAGGTGATGTTGGCTTGGGTGTGCTCCTCCAGCGGATGGTCTCTGGTCGTCGATGCTCTCTCACGTTTCGTAGATACGGATAATCGCGGGTGGTATACCGGTAAAAGTGTCGCACGTCTGGACTGTACTAGCGCTTTTGCCTATCTGTCCCGCGCGATGATTCCGCGCGCGCTTTCCGAGTACCGCCAACAAATTATCAAAATTTTAAAACACCAAAAGTATATTCAAGCTACATAAAGTGTTGTCAGGAGGTGCGCTCTTTAGTTTTTTTTTATATGTAGCAAAGTGTATAGGTATAGGTTATAGTTGCGTCTATATTATATATGCGCCATAGTTATGAAAACGTAGATATGCACTTTAGCCGTGGATAGTATCTAGGGTCGTCGATGTCGAGTTCTGGAAAGTGCGGTGTATAAGGTTACGATAGTAATCGTAAGTGAGGTATTGTAACTGATGAGAAGTAATTGAGGGTGAGTAATTAAGTGGGAGTTTGGTAAATGTAGGTAGAAATTCTTGAACTGGCGCCAGTAGCGGCAAAACTATTTGAATAATATAAAGAGATAAATCACGTGTTTATCCCATTTCATATTACAATCACAGAGTACTCCTAGATATTTGTAGCTTTCTTCTCTTTTTATACGTAGACCACCGCGTGTTATTGTTAAGAATGATAACAGTGTCATCTGCATAAGACATAGTGGTATCGCTTTATATATTTCTCAGTGGATCATTGACGTGCAAGATGAAAAATAATGGTTTTAGTATGGTTCCTATTGCTTACTATCTAAAAGATAGCTATCTATAAGATTAGAGGCATTAGCTCTTCTCCCATACCTATATAATATATCTAAAAGTTTCTTAAGGTCTACCGTGTAGATCTAAAAATGTGATTATAATCGGAGTACTTTTGTCTATACTATTATAAATAATGTTTGACATGTAATTTAACGCGCCCGTAGTTCCTCTATTTTTAACGAAACCAAATTTTGTATCAGATGTTATATTACATTTCGTTAGAAAAATTATACTCTATTGCACATGATTTTCTCAATAATTTTTGCGCATTTGATAACAGAGAAATCGGTCTGCAATTCGCCACACGCGGCCTGTCGCCATCCCTATATAAAGGAACTATGTTAGCTTGTTTTAGAGCCTCCAGTTTTATTTTTTAATTAATCTATAATATTTCGTATCTCCAAACTGTCTGCATGATGTATGTAATAGAGTGTTATGCAACAAGGGACTAACGTTGTAGATTATTCTCGCTTTTCGGGGAATAAAGTGGCTATTATAAATATTATATAAGCCGTGAATTAATTGATTTATCATTAATATCTAAAGGCTTACGTTGTTCCGTATCCAAATTTAGAATTTAGTTACTTAAGGTTGATTTCTACCAAATATTTTGACTTTTGTGAACTTTTCCACTTTATTATAATATTTTCTTAAATTTTGCTATCACATTTGATATAAAAAAGAGAAAAATATCAAAATTTTTAGTCATTTTCATAAATTTTTCAATAAAATATTGCATAAAAACCGTTCAATAATGGGGTCTCTTGCGCAATAGGTTTCGCCAAATAATTAATGGTAAATTAGAGAAATTTTGTCTTGAACTCTCCATGCTTGAGCGATTAAGTAGAAAATTCAAACTTGAGAGCAAACCCGAGCGGAAAATGAAAATAATACTCCTTTTTTCTTTTTTTTTGGCAACGTTTTGTCCCTGGTTTGGGATCTTATCAAGCCAATAGGTTATATGTTTTAATATCTAATATATATATATATATATATATATATATATATATATATTGTCCAAAAAATGATTGTGCTAGAGGTGCAGTGTCCAAAGTGTCAACGAATGGACATACTAGTCATGCGTTGACACTTTGTACTGTGCCTCTGATACGATCTTTTTTTTAAGAGTATGTATTAACCTAAGAAGAAGATAGTTCAACCCTCAAGCTTTAAAAAAATATTTGGAGCATTTTCTATGTCTCAAATGCTTAAAAGCTTTTTTTTAAAAAAGTCTAAGTAATGAAGTCACGTGTATCGTGATATACTATTCTGACTCTACATTTTTTAAGTCACTTGTCTGAAGATTGTGCTATTGATTAATTAAAATATTGTAAGTTGTTTTATTCTTATAATCAAAAATTTTAATGTTTTTGGTTGTCGTGTTTATGCAAAATAATAAGCCATTTTTTAAAATTTTACCTGAGTTTCTGTTAACATTAACGAAGTTGCTACTTCAAATCTTTTAGGCCTACTAAGGTATTTATTCTGACGAAATTGTTTTTCTAGCTCCAAAAGTTGTTGCGATGTAAAGGCTGTTCGGGGTCTGCGGGTCTTACCTAAAAGTGCGTGATGTGCCGTGCAACCTAAATAGAAAAATTCATATAAAATGATAAAATATGTGTGAAGGAAATAAAAATATTATATTTATAAGTATATATTTTTTCACAGAACTATGCATTGGTAGTTAAAATCGTTAAAAACAACATCATTAAAACAATACGTTGAGGATTTTAATATGTAATGACTTATATATTGTGGAATTAATCATTTTTTAACTTAATTATTGCTACAATATATAACATTCTTTTTACTTGAAATGTACAATCTGTTTACATTATGACCATGATATTTGAAATGACTGAATTTTCAAAACACTCTTTATGAAAATAATGTGCATCGATATGTGCATAGATCTTTGCAGAGTTTTCTGAACTTGGCACAGATCTCTACACAAAATTTGGACCAGCACCTTTTTATTTCCAGAAAATTATTAAAAATAAATGTTTATACTATAAGTGACTCATTACATTCATTTTTTACTTTGCTATTTTGCTGAAAATTAAATGGAGACATTCCATATTTTATATAGAAATCTGAGTAGAAATCTCTGTAGATATCTGTGCACATATTTTTGCACATTATTTTTGTAAGGTCATTGTTTCTCAACAATCTCTTATATCGCAATAGAAGTATGCAAAATGTTAAAAAACGTACAAATACCAAGATTTAAATATACTTAATTAAAACATCAGATCTACTCATGTTTTTATTAAATATATTTATAAATTTATGTGTGTGCATATATACATATGGGTGGTTCTCTGTGAAATCAGATATATATATATATATATATATATATATATATATATAT
>JAZHPH010000624.1:17861-32268 GCA_037356405.1 Nasonia oneida | reverse complement strand
TATTTGTAATAAATTATATGATAAAAAATACTTATACACCCTTTTTTCTATATACAACAAATTAAAAATAGTAAAGAAATTTAAAAATTAATCTACTAAGAGTATGGTCGCCGCATCTGAAAAATTTGCATTAGTCCCACTCAATATGTCAAAAAAACGCAAAAATCCATACTTGTGTTACAAAAAATATGGCGTGCATCAAGGGCTAAGTGGGCTTTTTGGCCTCGTGTCTCGTGTGGTTGCAGTACTCGGCCTAAAAAAGCCACTAAAGTTTCTCCTTTAATTTTTTGAACACTTTTGCGGGTCTCAGACACGTAATAATGCATTTTTGGACTCTTTTTTGAGGTTATGGACGAAAGGTGGCCCCAGAGGCCAAAACTAAGGGTGGATTCGTGTTGAGCGGGAAAAAATACATGCGAATAAGTTTTGTTATTAATTTTTTCTCTGCCCCTGCAAGTTTTAAGGACATATAACTGCTATTCCGTAGTCATATTCGTGTACTGTCAGAGCTGCACCGGTCCACCATTTTGAATTTCGCAAAAAGGCCACTCAGTAATGGAAACTACATACAATAAGCTAAATTTTAAGCCAGGGCAGGAATCATTTCGAGCCTCTGATTTTTGAACAGAGGGGGGTGGTCGGTTTCAAAAAGAATGACCCATATATATATATATGTATGTATATATTTAAAAAGGCAAATAATAAAATAAAATAAAATACAATATTACATTTTGAAAATGTATTTATTTAAAAAATAAACGTAAAGCTTTACAAAGCATCTATAATAATCAATAAATAAGTGACTTAGCACCACGTATGAGATCAGATATATCCGCGGAGATGTCCATCGGAATAGGCATATGTGCATCAGAATGAAGACTGCTGAATGGCTCCTAGCTTACTGCAACACAAAATTAATAAAAAATTATAATTGTTATATGTCGACGTAAGTTTATTGTAGGAAAAAATATATGATTTTGAAAATTAGTAAACTAAATAAATAAATAAAAGGAATTTACCGTATAAATTTTCTTCGATGCCATATACTCCTCTATTTTCTTCATATCCTTGATATATAAGCCGCGTATTTTTAAACTCGGCCATTGTGAGTCCCTCGACGACGATAGTGTCGCTGTCCTCAAACAGATTTTCTTTATTTGCCTGCTCGGGAACAATTGCCCCATCATACTCGTTAGCTTCCTCGTTAGCGTAGATTGCAGACTGCAAATCCGGTGCTGCCAGAACTCGTAAATCTGTTATATTGTACGCTAAAACAAATCATACAAATCGAACCATATTAATTAAATTAATTAAAGTACAATTGTAGAAAATATTTAAAATTTGTATATATACCGTTGGGTCCATTTTCCAATTGTTCTTGGACTCCAAGCTCTTTTGTAGCTTCTTCAAATTCTTCACCATCAAACGGTTATAATGGTTCTCCAGATTCTTCAATATCATCTGACTCTGTAGGTTCTTCAGGATCCTCAAAAGCAGATGGTTCTACAGAATCTTCATTGACTAGATCCTGCTCTTTGGGCAGCTCGGTTTCGTCATCTACATCAGTGTCAAGGAGATGCTCATATATATTTTCATGATTTGGGACGACTCTTGCCCTCTTATTTTGTGGCTGCTGGATGTTGTCGACTTGCAAATTATCGGTGCGAGCGCGCTTAGCCTTTCTTCGCCGATAATCTTCTTTCAGCGACTTTAAAGCCTTAGTCATGGCTGTGGCGAAGTTTGAGTTAGTAGGCTTATCGAAATTTTTACTGTCCGACATTGTACCTGAAACAATTAATTTGAATATAAAAATATCCAATTAAAGTTATTAATAATTTTTCCATTTTATTATAATAATAATTAATAATGTACATACTTTCACAAGCTGTAGCAAACCGCGTGTCCTTGAGAGCCGTCAGTGTCTTGGTTTTTGATCCAAGCCAAGTTACATTTTTGGGCAGGTCATCATCCTCAATTTTAAAGCTTTTCTTAAAATAAAGTGCAGCAGCATCATCATGGTTGGCACCTCCAATGTGTTGCAGATAAAATACCTAAAAAATAAACGAATATGTATATAACGAAAAATGATATTGTTGAAGAATGTTGAAGTCTCTTAGGAACTACAGATCCATTATCATGTCACCAGGAGAGATCAGTTCCCAGATATACCAGTTATTTGAAATTTCAAAGTTAAAAAAAGGTTTTTATAATAACTTTCTTCTGCTGGAAACTTGATCATTGTTGTGTAGCCCCTGAGACACCGTATAATGATGCCTTAAAAGTTTCATTGCTATTCAGAAAGCAGGAGGTCTGAAAAGCCTCCAAGCAGATACGGAGCGAGGGGATTTTTCCCACTTTGTTGCTTTCTGCCTTCTGAAAAGACTCTCTTCTATACTCATAGTTTTCACAGAATTTATTCTGAGGGCTGGTCTACTTAGTTTTGAGTTTCAGAAACTCACCAAATGAGAAAAAGACCATTTTTCGAACTAAAAATATTTACATTTTGCAGTATATAAAAACAGATGAATTCTTGAGACTCAAAACTTGGCACAGCAGCCCTTAGAATTAATTCTGTAAAAACTGTGTGTGTTTGGAGGTTTTTTAGAAAGCCCCAGGTGCGCATAGGTGAAAATATGACCTCGCAGCGTGCTTGCTCTGCATCTTGGCACACCTCTTGCTTTCTGAACAATAAAGAAATGTTAACAATATGATGTTGAAGTCTCGCAGGGTCTTCACAGTAATCATCAAGGCCTTACATCTTCTTGATATTCATCTTCAGAGACGTTATTGAAATCTAGTAGATTCTGAGTGTTCTTGAACGGCAAACACTTCGGAAGATCCTTTATCGTCAGTTTCTTCTTATAGATCAGCTGCTTTAGCATTCTGTAGTATTCTCTGAAAATTAATTAATAAATTATTATTTTGGTAATTACTACTAGCTAAGATTTCCCTACAATATTCATCAGCATGTTAACGATAAATCTTTTTTAATTTTGCAAATGTATTAAAATCTTACCCATGGTTTTTCAAAATGTCTTTCACAACAGCAAGATCAGAAGAGGATTGAGATACTGAAATGCAAAAAAAGTAATGAATTAATTAACTCATGATCAATTTAGATTAAAAAAAATTCAAATGTCTTACCTGATTGAGTCAAAGTTGCTCCTGGTTGTGGGTGTTGACCAGGTGTGAGTATTTTTCTGGTGTGTGTGGTTGTGTTCGTGGGAGTTCTGGTGTGAGTAGTTGTCTAGGTGTAAGTATTTGTTCTTGTGTCTGTGGTTTTGTTCGTAGGAGTTGTTCTGGTGTAAGTGTTTTTTCTTGTATGTGTGGTTTTGTTCGTGGGAATTTTAGTGTAAATGTTTCATTTTGTTTGACTTGCATTGAGCATGATTTATTGGTGGGTTGGGCAAGTGGTTTTTGTTGTATGCGTGGTTGTTGTTGTGTGAGTGGTTTTCGTTGTGTGAGTGGTTGTTGTATGAGTGGTTTTCGTTGTGTGAGTAGTTGTTGTTGTGTGAGTGGTTGTTGTGTGAGTGTTTGTTGTCTTATGAGTGGTTTTTGTTGTGTGAGTGGTTTTTGTGTTAGTGAATTTCTTAGAATACCTGGTTTGGTGCGTGATTTCCCAATATTATTTGTTTGAATGATCTTGTTTGGCCTTTTAGGTGTGAATGTTGCTTGGATGTTTGATTGTTGTGTAAATGTCTGCTTCGTGGCAACTGCTGATGATGAAGTGAGTGCACTCATCGACCTGTAGAGGTTCTTGGAGGCCTCGGAGTGGTGCAGTGTATTAGCTGAATTCTGGATCGACATCATCTTCTGCATCATCCGTGCATTAGCCACATTGGCAGGAATTACACCAGCTTCTTTAAACTGCTCCTTTGACATCTATTTTATACATAATTTATACATAAAAATTTGTGTATTTTTGCATGTACAATTATAGCATGAAATATTAAAAATAAAATAATAAAAGTATTAAATATATTAACTAACTTAAATTATAATTTATACGTGATTTAATATTTTAAACTTTAAACGAGGATAATAGCCTAGCAACATCAAAGTATCCTGATTGTAGCTGATCTTGATCACTATCAGCTGTGCGCACGAAGAAAGAAGACACAGAGACACTGAATTAGAAAAGACAAACTTTATTGACAGATCAAACGTCCGAACTATTCGATCGCTCGCCAACATCTGCCCAATTTTCCATCGCCTGTTCGCTCAATTGTCAAAAAACATAATCGTTGTTTCATTGCTAGGCAACCTACTTCTTTTCGAACGTTTCTCTTAAGCACAAGTTTTCCTATGGCCAATCGTCCGTGAAAGCCTCTGCGCATTTCACCCCGTACCCTCCTTCATTTACCGATTTACTTATTTGCATGATATCATGTCAAAATCGTTGAAGGAGGAAAGCTGCCCCGGACGATCCTTTACGAACGCCGTGCACGCGGCCTACGACACAGTATCGACTATCACCGGTCGTCGGAAAACTTGTTTCGTTTCTTATTTCCAATTTTATAAATAAAAGAATTATTAACATTTGAGCGATTACAAATTATTAAATTGAAACGGTAACACTGATTGCATATCTAATGTAGGCTGATTCTGCCAATATGGCATTCTAAAACATTTATTATCTCTTCTAAGCTAACTAATATATCATCTGAAGGCAAACGAGAACAAAGAAATACATCAACTGTTGAAGAGGAACAAGGAAGATAAAAAAAATTTTCAATTGTCAAAAACCGCTTAACAAGAAGATAACATTCATTCTGTAATTGGATTATATTTTGAATTACGCAGACAGCACCATTTATAAGAATGATAGTACTATCTGGTTTGGAAATAGATAAAGAGTAGCTTCCCTGAACAATTTTCCTATACTGTCAATGATTTAAATTTTCAAATGGAGGTTCTGGGCCTAGTGAATGTGCACCAATAAATTTAATAGAATTTTTGTCACGGTGTTTATGAACATTTACCTGACAATTTTCTGCCCGTTTATTGGCAATTTGTTGAAGAGGTTGGTTAGACTTTCTGCATAACTTCCTGAAATAGGACATACTATTCTCATATGGAAAAGCTGAATAAGAATCCAACGAGCCAAAAGATCTAACGTCGTCTGCTAGATGTAGAAGAGCATGAACATTCTAAGATAAAAATTCGATTCCGTAAATATCAGAATCTGACTCGACAAATAATTTAATGCAATTTTCAGCATAGTCAATTGATTCTATTGTCGAAAGAGGATTTACAAGAATTCTGATTGCTACATGAAGCAGAAGAAAGTGCTTGTAAAGAGCATCAGAATTCAGAAGACCATAAAATATGACAGGACCACTATACAAGAGAATCTGTCTATGTTCAGTAGCTTTGAACTTGCCATGTTTTGAAACATTGACTGGCTTCCTAGCAAAATCATCTGGACAGTACTCTTTAACTTTTTCTAACCTATTAGCTAAAACTTGAACCTCAGCAGATGACAGTTTTGCTGACTTAGAAAATTTTCCATCAATTAATCCTTGAAATATTTTCTCCATTAAATGTAAATATTAACCTAACGGATGTTGTAGGAGCTGAAACAACTGGAGTTTTTAATACAGATCTAGGATCTACATGAATGGTTGAAAAACATTCATGAGACCGGATGACTTGAAGAACAGCTTTCACTTGAACATGCGTCATGTTTGTGCTGGTGAATGCTTCTGCAAGTCTACTTTCAAAATCTTCTAAATTTTCCTGATAAGAATTATTGGATTCATCAGAGGATGATGACGCTGAATTCAAAACCTCATCAGCAGAGTCCGTTGCATGCACACTATAATGATCATTGTCACACACATTTTTACACATTTGTACATCATCATCACTCACAGAATACCTATCACTATTAGCACTTTCTGCAGAATAGCTTATCGATGACTTACCGATATCCTGAGGTACACTAACAATCTGATTCGCGTCCAAAGATTTTTCTAGAGTTTTGTTGAACGAATGTACCTATGAGCTCTGTAAGCCGGACTGCATTCGTCCAGGGGTTTACGAGAGCGAAATGACCTAATCTTATACATAATTTATACCAAAAGATTTTATACAATCTACAAGATTGAGCTAAGTTGATTCTTTCTAACCTAAAAACTGACAGCCCTAACTGTAAATCTCGCCTTATTATTTGTTGATACTTAACTTTTGCTGTTCTTGCGGATGATCCTGGTCCAAATCTGCTCTGAAAAAACCTCTGGGAAGCTTCGTCAGCGGATGCAAGATGATCAAATATCCTCAGCTCGAATGAACAGCAACTCGATCGACACAGCCCAGTTTCAAGAATTCTCCGGAAAAGAGGCAAAATCCGCTCGCACATAATTCGGAGAACCACCGGCATCACTAGCACAACAACGGCATAACAACGGTACACACGATAGCACAGAGACAGCATCTCGTGCTCCGAAAAATTTTCGATCCTTCCGCGAACAACAACGCCAGGACGGCACAGCGACGGCACGCTATGCAGTCGCTGCGCGGAAACGGCTGGCGACACATGGCAACACAGGGACGGCATCTCGTGCTCTGGAAAATTTGAGCCGTCTCGCGTAAGACGGCACTACGACGGCGGAGTGCGAGCGCGTCGTGACATCTGGCGGCCGAAATTCGTCCAGAATTCGCACACATGGACAGCATCGTGAGGGCATAGCGCTGGCATAACATGCAGCACAGTGATGCTCTGAGGAAGCCAGCATGCGCTGTTATGTGGGTTAGTGCGCATCACGCAGCTCCGAAACACCACTGTTTTAGGCTATGTTTATGTTTACACAAGGTCGGACGTACATTGCTATGCTTGTGCCTCTGTCCTCTCAAACAAACACTGATGCACGTTTGTAAGCGATGCAAGAAAAACTAGATAAAGACAACTAGATAACTTCTAGTTTGAAAAATCTAGTCCTCTTTCCTCAGAATCTTTTTGTAGATAGATGCTTACTCCGTGCGTTCGGCTCTCAGCAACTGCGATTCGTTTCCTACAAGGCAGCGACGCTTAGCGGACACCTCTTCCACTCTTTTACTATTAGAGTTGCACATAAGTAATACGTTCTGGAGACATTCGCGGCGTAGTATAGTATATTGCAATAATTGCTGAAGATAACCTTATTGTAACCTATTATCATAACATATCTTGTATTGTTGTACTTAAAAAGATGAGAATCACACATGGCCAAGATTTTAAGAAATCATCGCAAATTAAAATTTGATCATATTTATTTAGCTAAAAGAGAAATTTTTGAAGCAAAATATTATGATTATTAGAAAGTTCTCATGAAAATCTTTAAGATACATTACTCAAACATAAGCATCTAAGACATATCAGACATATTATTGGAGATAATAAAATGCATTTAGGTTAAATAGCAAACTCATAGTATAATAGGGTCGTGCTGCTCCCCGACGGCACAGTGTATAAAAACGTATACTTGCCATCGGGGCGCTACCGCGCCATTTGATTAGTTGTTTCATCTACTAAACTTATTATTTTATTATCTATATTATTTTTTGATTGAGTTTTAGCAATTACTTTTTCTCTGTGTTGGCTTCTAAAATAGTTAATTAATAATCGCTATATATCATACCTCAAGTTCCTCAACATTAATTTTATCAAAACTAAATTTGAATTCAGCAAATTTTATTGCGTGAGTAGCCTTCTTTATACTTGAAATTTCAGCAATCGTTTCAAAATAAATTTTATTTTTATTATCTTTTGATATTGGAAAAATGATAAATTTAATGCATCATACATTTTTATCAAATTTCCTCGCATTTTACTAATATTAAATTGAACATTGCATGGCCAAATATTAAATACAATAGCGACTGCAAATGCTATTGCACAAATATATCAATCATAATAATTAGTCTGATACTGTGCTTGTTCAAAAGATATGCGTAAATTATCTTTATTTGGAAACAGCCTATCAATAAAAAATGTATGATCATCATCAAGACATTTTTTGTTAATATTATCAAACATTCATATTACATTGTCTTTGTACCACAAACAAATCCAGTGTCTGTTTGTACTTGAACCAGAAAAAAGTATTTATATATATATATATATATTTTATGTCTACCAATAAATTGAATATTAGACAATCTCTGAAAATTAACTGCAGATTGCAAATGAAAAATTAAGTACATTTTTAAAATGTTGTTGAATTCAAGTATACGGTTATCATTTAATTGACTTTTAGAATTAGAATAATTTCCAATTCATTTTAAAATTAGTACTTCTTAGAACACCAAACAAACTGTACACATAAATACCCTAGGCCTACACAAACCTACTATCCTACACAAAAAAAATTCTACGTCGAGATTTTCTACACGAATAGTCTTTACACCTATTTTTTATTATTTTACTACTCTGCGAAACCCTACACAAGCATATAACCTATTGTTGTAAAAATGATCTGACAATAGGTTATGTGATTGAGTAGAGTTTTGCAGCGTAGTAAAATAATGAAAAATCGATGTAAAGAATATCGGTATAGTAAATCGCCGTGTAGAATTTTTCTGTATAAAAAAATATGTTTGGGTATGGTTTTTATGTTTAGTTTGCTCGGTGTCCATCTAAGTCTCATAGATGTATCATAAATTGTCGTACAACAGCAATAATCTATTTTTCATTTTCATTTTCATCAGGTATTTCTGCACTAATTAATTAGTTTAAGTGATTTGCAGCATAAATCAAGGGGCGCGGTAGCGCCCCGATGGCAAGTATAAGTTTTTATACACTGTGCCGTCGGGGAGCAGCAACTACCCTATTATACTTTGAATTTGCTATTTAACCTAAATGCGTTTTATTATCTCCAATGATTTCTTGTCTGATATGTCTTAGATGCTCATGTTTGAGTAATGTATCTTAAAGATTTTAATGAGAACTGTCTAATGATCATAATATTTTGCTTCAAAAATGTCTCAAATCAAATTTTAATTTGCGATAATGTCTTAAAATCTTGGCTATGTGCCATTCTCATCTTTTTAAGTACAACAATACAAGATATGTCAAGATAATAGGTTACAATAAGGTTATCTTTAGCAATCAGTGCAATATACTATACTACGCCGCGAATGTGTCCAGAACGTATTAATTATGTGCAACTCTAATAGTAAAATAGTGAAAGAGGTGTCCGCTAAGAGTCGCTGCCTTTTACGAAACAAATTGCAGTTGCAGAGAGCCAAACGCACGGAGTAAGCATCTCTCAACAAAAAGATTCTGAGGAAAGAGGACTAGATTTTTCAAACTAGAAGTTATATAGTTGTGTTTGTTTGAGAGGACAGAGGCACAAGCAGCAGCAATATACGTCCGATCTTGTGTAAACATAAACATAGCCTAAAACAGTGGTATTTCGGATCTGCGTGGTGCGCACAAACTCTCGCCAATCTGTCTGTTGTGTGTGATTGTGCATGATCGTGCGTTTATCAAAAAACCTTCGCGCTACCGCAAGTGTACCTCTCGACAAAATTAATGTGTCTAATACTAAGGCGCCGAACACCTGCCAAGACTTGACGTAAGCACTCGCGTGGATCATCACAAACACGACGTGTGAATCCAGTGAGTAAACAACAGCGTGCTCTATATCAGCGAACATCTTGTGACCCTTGTTTCATATCGGTGGACTGGAAACTAGGCACCAGCCAATTGCTTTAGGACATGCAGGACTGCCACAACAGAGAAGAGCGAAATCGACACCGCGATCCTCGGAAAATCTATGAGCTCGTCTTCAACTTCACGAGTTCTTACCGCTCGAGCTCGACGACGACCTCGTCCCCTGCAATACCGACCTTCACATCTATGGTTATTTGACTCGTTCTTCAGCCTCCTCAAAGGCAACTATATGCTCTCTCCATAACCATACACCCTTGTTTCTTTGGGATAAGTCGACAATGAACGACAAGGTCTTCCTTCTCCTTCCGTTACAGCGGTTTCGGTCAACCCTCACATACTATTGTAGTAGGGTTCGCCGCAACGACGACTGCCGGAGCTGCTCCGACGACCAGTCAATGACACTTGGCGCTCAGGACCATCAAGCCGAAAACGGGACGCTAGACAACGAGAGCACGAGAACGAGTTTGCGACCGAACGTCTGATCCAGTTCGAGGACAAGGAGGAGGCGATAGACGTCAACGAGGAGCCGACGCGGCCCCCATAGATCGGCAGTGTTGGAAGTCCGACCAACCTCAAGCTTAGCATATCCGTGACACCTGGCCTTAAATCCAAGCCTATCGCTGCTGTCCGCCAGCATCATCAAGACCCTCACGCTCCAGATGATCTAGGTTGCTCAATAGCAACAGCAGCAGGTCCTCAAAGACAAGATACGCAAGATAATAAGGCTTTCGAGAAGTCGTAGTGATTCTGAACTTTAATCAAACGCATTAAACGGGTATGAAATCGATTTAAAAAACACCTTTTACAAGGTAAAATGTTGGCAACTATAAGTTTGGTCTCCACCCTGGCATAAAATAATCTAACAGTTGAATATGGTTGGCAAACGAACCTGCTAAAACCGCCACTTTGGCCACCAGTTCACCGTTGTAAGCATTTCTACTAGGGCATAAATATACGCTAATGAATGTAGTGAATTCAATTTTATATATGTCAAGCATCAAGCGTTAAAGTTCAGCAGGGGAGATAAGATCAGCTGACTAGTGATTATTAAGAAAAAGGTTACAATTTTCAAAAATATTATTCTAATGCACACTTGCCGTCCCGTCGTCTTAAATTATATTAAAATTGTCATATTAAAATTACAACATTTTTTTATTATAATCTAAAAGGAGCTTTGCTTTATTGTAAAAATCTTTAATTATATCCGTGAAAGTTTATAGCAAAGATAAAATCTCAAGCCAAATTTAATAATTTGCAAAAATAATAAGTATTTTTGGAATCATATTGGCTTTACAATTCTTTTTATACTATAAACTTTTGCGTATGGATGAAGTGTTTTATTGAATTTCTCTGTTTTCATTAAAAAGGCGATAAATGTGTATATTTGTGTGGGAAATGATCGTTAAGTAATCAATAAGTTGTTTTAAGTCAGTACATATCGTTGACTATAAGAGGACGGGACGGTAAGTGTGCATTAAAATAATACTTTTGAAAATTGTTACCTTTTTTTTAATAACCATTAGTCAGCTGATCTTATCTCATCTGCTTGATGCTTGACATATATAAAATTGATTTCACTTCATTCATTCGCGTTATATTTATGCCCTGGTAGAAATGCTTACCATCGGTAAACTGTTGGCTAAAGTGACGGTTTTAGCAGCTTCGTTGGCCAATCATAATCAACTGTTGGATTATTTTCTGACAGGGTGGAGACCAAACTTGTAGTTGCCAACATTTTATTTTTTTTCACCTTTTTTATAGACAAATGTCACGTCGACAGTGACAAAGTGACGTAAAAAACTATAAAATTTAAATACATAACACAATCACGTCAATGTTCTCGCCAGTGATAAATAACTATATGCATGAATAACTTTTTTGATAATATAAAAATTTTATGTTGCTTACTAGATAATAATGAGATATCATATTTTACTATTTGATTATTAAAATTTTAGCGTCTTTATTTTCATGATAATCAGTGATTGAACCATCAATTAAACTTAAATTAAAGCATGTATGGCAAAAATTAAAAAACTGAAATTATGAAATTAAACAATTTCTAGAACAAAAATTTTGAATTAATATATTAGGAAATATAAAATAACAAGAATTTAGAGTATTTTTGTTTCGAATATAGAATTTAAAATTAATTTTTTTACTGTCATAGTTTTTTAACATTTTCAGTTTCATAATTTTACCTTCTATTATGAATCAATGCGTAATTATTGTGTTTTCAATCTTTATTATTTAAAATGTTCACTTTCACCCTTATTAAGAATTAGCATTAGGAAAAAGGATCTTAACAAAACTTGAATTATATCACTATTGGAATATATATTTTAACCGAGCTCCGTTAGGAGTAAGGTGAATCGTGCTAGGTTGTATCTTTTAAAGATCTACAACTATTCCATTTAACCATTTTTTTGTACAATGCTTAGAATTCGATTTAGAGCCAAAAAACCGTTTTTAGCGATTTTTGGATGTGAACGCATTCTGCGTACACATGCAGGATTAAGCCCAAAATAAATTTGGCACCTTACTATTACGAGGGAAGTTTGCATATAAATTTTTAGCCCAATTGATAAAAGTCTCTTAGAGATAATCGTGTAACACCAAAATTTTTATTAAAAAAACACGCAAAAATTGAACAAATTGTGCCCGCATTTTAAAAAAAACGTAGATGATCAAGATAAAAAAAAATAATTAGCTTTTAGGTTTGTGCGAGAGGAGACTCCTCCTAAAATTTCAGCCCGATCGATCAAAAATTGCGTGAGATATCGCATCTCACACATTTTTCGATAACAAAACTATAAGGCACTTTCGTACCGCGGTCGTGCCTAACAAAGAAACTGAGACTTGGTGGCTTAAAATCCATTTAAGAGAAGCTGAGATACAGGCGTATACGTACGCAAACACTTGTGGGAGAAGGTAAAAATTTTGAAAAATAAAGATCTAAAAGAAGAGAATTACGAATTGTTTCATAACGTAAAGTATAATTGTAAGTCCAAAAATATTAGAAAATTATGATTTTGAAAACCTAAATTTTGTAATCACTAAATTTATCCTTTTCTTAATGTTTCAACCACAAATATCCCCTTTCGCAATATTTCAATTCCAAATTTTTGTTTTATAAATTTTTTCGTTTTAAAATCTCAGTTTATAAATTAAGATTTTTAATCTTTACTTTTTCTAATTTTTATTTTTCGAAATGTTTACCCTTACCTACACACACATTCACACGCATTCGGCGATAATGTATTCTTGCGGAACGTTTTGAACCGAATAACAACGTCGCATGATTTTTGATGATTTGTGACAGCTTATGACGGTCTTAACAATTTTGGATTAGCAGAGATTAAATGAACCGGTACCGGCAAAAACCACGCGACGTTGACATTAGATTCCAAACGTTCCGCAAGAACACCTTACCGTTGAGTGTACATCTATACGGACATTTTCAAAAAATACTATTTTTCTACTTAAATTGTATCAGAACACACTTCCAATATGTATGTACATAAACTCCAAAAATCACTATTACAAAGCTTTCTTAAGAAGGAAGCAATAAGATGACGGGACGGCAAATAAGCATTAAGATTATAAATTTAAAAAGTACAACTATCCTTATTTTTGTAATTACTAGTCAGCAGATTCTTACTTACCTGCACTGACGAAAATCATTTCGTACTCTAAGAAGATATAATCTCACTGTACATTCAAGATGAAAATTCGCTTTGACTTAAAATGATTCTTCTATAATTAAGGGAAATTGGCTTGATTTTTTTTATATTCATGATTCTACTAATTTCTTTACACAAGATTATTCGAATTAGTTTTTTTTCAATTTTGAAACTCTTGAAAAATTTTGAAAGTTTTAATACCACTGTTTAGGCTCTAGTAGTGTGGCCTTCCGGTCAAGTCCAGTGGAATAAAATAGTTTTTCTATACAAAATTAATAGAGAATCGAGTTTTTCTAAGCAGCGTTAAGTAAAAATCTTACCTTCCGTTGCAGCGGGAGGTAAAATATTAGTTGTTAAAAAGATTTTGGAAAATTTTGACAATTTGAACAAATAAAAAATTTTAAGATACTAAAAAAATAAATAATAAACTTTATGATATGCATGAAAAAGTACTCAATTTCCAATTCCATTTTTATGCATGACAAAAGGGTCTATTGAAGCCCTTATCAAAAAAATACGATGTGCCACAAGGGGGAGGGGTGGATCATGTCTTGAGCTCTCGTGTCCATCTGGACTATATAATATAGACATTTTTGCTGAACTTGTAATGATTTTCACCACAGTGTTTCTTCAATATATGAGCGTAGATTATAAGTATATAAAAAAAAAATTCATTAAGATTGTGCCTTATTCTTGCGAAACTAATTATAAGCAGAGGTCTAAGCAAAAAACTGTAACTCGATAGAGATTTGAACACAGACCATTGCACGTAATTTTCGTAAGTGAATTAAGTATTTAAAGCGGTAAATTATAATTTATTAAATGAAACTATAATAATAATGTAGAAAAAAAATACAACTGTTTTAAGCATTTTAAATTGCAACAAATTTAATCGTATCGAAATAAGCATTGTTTATATTCCAAAAATCGTTGTACAAGGGATAAAATCTAGTCATTACTATGACTATTATTATCTAACACTTACTTTACAAAACAACAACAACAACAATGATATAAGAGAGAGAGAGAGAGAGAGAGAGAGAGAGAGAGAGAGAGAGAGGGAGAGAGG